>JAODUK010031593.1:0-22728 GCA_027564635.1 Typhlichthys eigenmanni
CCCCCCCGGCCCCCCCCCCCCCCCCCCCCCCCCACAAACTTTTCTTTTCCGTTTTGCAAGTCGTTATCGATCGAATCTCCCATCAGTGATTTTTGTCCTCTTGCTGTTGCCATGGGCAACCTTCCCTCCAAGGAGAACAGGAGGAAGAAGAAGAGGAGGTCCCGGAGGCACTGGGTTTCGGTACGGTGCAAAATGGCATGCTTTGGCTGGAGCAACGCTCCCCTCCCACGCCGCTCTGGGACAGTTCAACCAAGAGGACGGCCGGCCGGGAGACCATCTCAATTTCCCCTCTTCGCTGCGTTACTTGGTCAGTCTGCCACCCCACACACACCACTAGATGTGCCTCTTCATGTGGAGAGCCAGATGGTCAGACCTGGAGAAACATCTGGAAGGGGCGCGCACACACAGAGAGAGAGAGAGAGAGAGAGAGAGAGAGAGAGAGAGAGAGAGAGAGATGTTTACTGATCAGGCAGATATAAACAAGGTATTTATTTTTTGTGTTCAATCAATGTGGTTCATTTGTTCAAATTGTTTGTTTGTTTCGCTGGGATAATGGTGTGAAAAGTTAAATCCCACCAGCGTTCACACAGACCAATGGGCGACCATCGGGGGGTGGGGGGGGGGGGGTGTGGGGGCGGGGGGGGGGTGGTGGTGGTGGTGCAATCACGTTGAAGATGAGCGTGTGCTTCAGTGGCGGAAGCGCTACATGAAGCTCTGCCTCTCCCCCCCCCCCCATAAGAGTTAGTTTAGTTTTCCTGTGATAACCTACTATGCTAGTTTGTCCTACCTAGTTACAGTAACTAGGTTGGACTGATAAAAAGGGACAGGGCTTGGGATCGGCCAATTGTAGCAATGCGGACTGGTTAAAGGCTGCTCCAATAGTTTCAAAAATAACCGGAGGTCTACACCCATTAGGATGCAGTGACTGCCAACAATCTGCAATGGAGCGTGTCCACACCCGTCTCACCACGTGAATGTGGGGTCTGGTTACACCAGGCTATTAGCAAATGGCGTAAAAACACAAACAAATTGGATGGGCATTAGGGTAAAGGTCAAAGCAGTGATTGTAAATGGACTGCATGTATAAAGAGCCTAGGTTATTTCCTAACCATCACGCCACTCAAAGCGCTGTACAGGATTGCCTTAAAGTAGCACACACGCGCACCCGCCGTGGCATGAGCCACGCAAGGTGCCACCTGACCACCGGCAGCAGTCAAAGGTTAGATGTCTTGCTCAGGGACACCGTGTCAGGAGTTATCCGGTTAGGGTTCGAACCAGTGACTTTTCCGTCCCCTGCCAATCTGCTCTAACCACTGTGCGCCACTGCAAGCCAAGCGTGAAATATCTGTGCCGCGTTAATCCCAGCGAAATAAAATGAAACAAGAGTGTCTCAACGCGAGTGACACCTCCGCAGTATGGCAGATTGCATCAGGCAGTAGTCGGAGCGTTCGGCGGAGTGTCAGCGGGCGCTAACCTGTCACAGTGACTGCATTTGAATGGCTTTGCCCCGGTGTGCTTCCTGAAGTGTCTGGTCAGCTCGTCGCTACGTGCAAAGCGCCACTCGCAGCCTTCCCACGAACACCGGTACGGTTTCTCACCTGAGGAACAAGCAGGTAAAAAGACAATGAGTTGAACAGAAACTTGACCAAAATGTGGAAAGGAAAAAAAAAAAAAAAAAAAAAAGTATAAAAAATGTAAATTCAATAAACGAGAAGTGTGAGGACATTCTGTGGCTTTCCGCTTTCGGTGCCTGGACCTTCCTCTCATGCATTAAAAAAACAGGTCAGGTGAGGTCAGGCCAGAAAAAAAAAACACTTTCTGCAGAGCCTGCATGGCCGCTATCTTATGCAATGTGAAATGTGTTGGGAATGCAAGAGTGCGTCGCCCTATAGACTTGGATGTCTAAAGCAAATAAATACCAACAAAAAAAGTGAGTAAAGTAAAAAAAATAAAAAAAAATAAAAATTATAAATTAAAAAAACATGTTAAATGCATTTAAATAAACATTGGATTGAAGTGAAAGCCACACGTGCAATCCCATGGCACAAATCATACATTAGAAACGGTCAAATGGCCATTCAGAGCTTTCCAACTCTTTGCCTCTGGCTACCCACCCACTCAGCCTTTCCCAGGGTGAAACCCAATCTGTTTTGAAGAAACCAAGTTCCTTTCATCCCCCCCATGCGCGGCCCCTCCCCCTAACCCCCTCCCTCGCTCGCTCCTCTCTCACTAAATCACTTGTTCACTCAGTCAGTCACATTCCAGATAGATTAGGTCACAGTTTAGGATTCCTGCCATGCAGCGCTAACAATCGCAGCACTCTAACCGAGGACGTGCAATGTGGATCTTTAAATCACATTACACAACAGCCACGCAAACGCAATACAAGCCAAAAACAAAATAAGAACCCAATGGGGATAAATAACTTCTCTCTCGCCTTTATCAAAATAGGATGTACATTAATATATACAGCCACCAGAATTTGGTATGCTGAGACCCAGGGGACTAAACTTGGTTGACGTGGTGACAGAAGGCGCCTGAACCACCACATGTTTGCCAAGCGTGGCGCGAGACTCACCCGTGTGCGTGCGCTGGTGTGCCTTGAGGTGGGAGCTCTTCGTGTAAACCTTGCGACACCCATTGAAGTGACACCTGTGCACTCGCCGGCGGCTATCAGGGGAGCCGTCCGTGCAGCCCACGCCTGTCTTGTCTGAACCCTTCCCCGCCACGCCGCCGCCGCCTCCGCGAATCTTCAGCGGCGAGTCGGCGTGCGCGCCCGCCCAGCTTGGCGACACGCCGCTGGGTTCGGAGTGGGCCTCCGGAGAGGACGGCGGGGTGCTGATGACGGAGGGGCTGAAGGGTCCGCAGCCCGCCGAGACTGAGCCCAGCGGGTTGGAGGTAAAGCAGTGCGTGGGCGAGAGCTCCGCGGAACTGTCCGAGGCGTCGCTGCTGGCGTCAGAGTTCACGCTGCCGGCGTCCAGGAGGACGTGGCGGCTGTCGTCGGGGCTGCTGGCCTCGTCGTGGCGGAGGGCGAAGGGGATCTTTGGGTCGCACTCCATCTTGGCCTTGTCGCCGCAGGCCAAGATCAGCTTGCTCCACAGGTCCTCCCCGCCATCGAACTTGAGGTCAGACGTGGAGACATAGGGCTCGTTCTGCAGGTACCGCTCTAGCTCCAAGCATGTCTGGAGGGTGGTGGACAGATGAGAAAACATGGGTCATACAAAAGTAATGCAAATGAACCACATCTCCCAGAAGTCAACAGGACAGTGCAGAGTGCATCAGAGACAGAACATTACTGATAAAAATAAAATAATAGTCCATTCTGTCCTTAGAATAATACTGGTTCCATGTTTGGTACCAGTTATGTCCTGGTATATTGCATAATGTTGTAAATGTATTTACACAGCACATGCTTTGTAACCATCCTAACACAATAATGTTGGCTGCTCCGAAAACTGGTGTATGATCTGTTCCATGACAAATGTTCGGTTTGTAAATCGCTTTGGATTGAAGTGTATGCTCAATTATGTACAGAGAGGCTACATTTATATTCTGTTCTGTTGGTGAAATGCATATAGCATCTTCAGCATGGCTGGAGAAGCTAGCAGCCACAGGAAACTACTCCAATTGTTACATTCGGTTGAATATGGGTGAAGTGCATCTGCCTGTTATCAATCAGGTACTTCCAGCTATTGTACACGAACAATAAAAGGCTTCCCAGTGTGCATTATTCCTTTTATGGCCACTACCTCAAACTGATGTGATCATACTGTTCGTTTAAACATACGTTTAACGTGTAAAGCGTTAGTGCGTTACGCACGTCATGGAGCATCAAACATTTGGTTCGTCCGCGTTTGCCTACAAACTTTCATTGATGCCATAACCAAGTGGACTTCACGTGAGGATACATGCTTTTGCATAATCCCATCTGATATGTCAGCCCATTCCTACCGCTTAAGTGCTGAGGAACTATTAACGTGCATTTTGCAATTCAGTGGGCCAATGACTCACGCATCACATTTAGAGTCCTTTTAAGGAAGCTATTCAACTTCCCCCTCCAACACGAGATATTCAGCCGCATTTACTCATGTTTAGCCGTAGCATGCACTGCAAACGCATCCTTTCTTGGTGTCTGTCAACCAAAGCAGTTACTTAAACAAGACGACATCTTAAAAATTCAAAAATGAAGCACACTCAAATAGGAAGCGCGTTTTTTGGCAGGGCAGTTGAAAATAAATGCCTTCTAGGCAATAGCCTACGCTTCCGCAATCTTACACAATATTGTTCAGCTGTACTCATGCGAGCATTGCTGACATTTGATATGCCAATGTTGTAATGTGTAGCCTACTGCAAATTCTTTTTTTTTTTCCAAAATAGCTTCGGCGACTTGGGCTACGACAAATACACAACTATTTTGTTGAATATGCTAATAATAAGGATAACATTTGAGATTGTAACAGCTTGAATTAGCCAATACAGACAAGTCTGAAGTAGCCTACTATCTTGGCCGAAGCTAGAGTTGGCTACGTGCCAGAAATCACGAATATCCACTAGAAAATCTATCCATTTTAAGGCTATGGCTCTCCTCTTTCGACAATGCCCAACACGTTTGATGCAATGTAACACTTTCCACAGAAAGACACCGCATCTCCATACGCCGTGGTTGGGTACATTCAAAGTAGTCAGCCAATCTGATTCAAAATGCATCCGTTGACAGTCGAGTGTTGCGCAGCTTCACAACATTTTCAACTAGGCTTATAAAATTTAATTCAAATAAAAAGACAAATGGATCGTTTGAGACATACGATCTCATGGGATGCAAAGGCAGAACAAACACCTGGCATAATAAGTCACGCTCAAAATAATGCAGACTATTAAAGCAGCACAACGCATCTTAAATGACTCTCTGAGACCCATTCATCTTACAGCGCCTCGACTCGGCTGTCAGTGACAGTAGCCGCGTTTGACATTACCGATTTGTAAAAACTTTCATTCGAACACTGCAATGAAATATAAAAGCGAATGCATTCTGTGTATTGTGTCCCGATTGTATCCAAGCTCAGAAAAAAAGACATCGTTTCCTTCTTGAACGTGGAGGTTGGAATTGCTCACTAACTGGCATCAGCTTTGAAATACATGTTCAATCAATGTAAGCTTATATGGGCAATATAGTCACCTGCTGCCAATACTCCTCGAGCGATGGTAAGGCTGAAAAATAACCCGTGTCGTGAACTATTTGAAGTTCTTGAAAGATGCTGCACATGGGAAGCACATCCATTTCCAAGTTTCAAGTGAGCGCAGGACGCTTAGTTATCTGCGCGTAAATTCTTCTTTACAATGATGAGGTACAAAAGCGAAGAATTGATGTCGATGTTGTCAAACACGTATCCTTGTTGCACTCGTGTGCAGTCATGAAGCAAAACAAGCACTCTCTAACAGACGACCGTTCCCCACTTGTGTTCAACTACCTCTATTTTCAAACAGTGAGCACGACGAACCACTGCGCTCTGCAAACTTCCCTATCAAAGCTGAAAGCCAACCCACCAGCTCACGGCTGGGTTGGAGCTAGCTGGATCTAAACCAATCAACGTCAACCAGCTTTCGAGAACCCAAATGATATCACGGTCAACCAATCGTCGTAGCTTCTTGACATACTTTTGGTCGATCTCTGTTTTAATTGGTTCTGTAATAGCCGTCCTCTAATAGCCATCCAATGAATGTCAAGTATCTCGACTTCTATTTTTAGAACTGTATATATATAAATTGCGCGTTCCTGTCTTTGGTCTGTCTTGCCAACTACTCTGTGTTGACTAGATGTTTCGCCACATTGCGCGCATTTGAGACGCAACAGTTTGGTTTCTGTTAAAACAAATAACATTTTCTTCAACTTTGTAATAAGAAGAAACGACTTTGTTAATTACAGTCATTCGGGACATCCGCGACATGTACTGTTATTTTAAATATGTTTTCTTTTATTAGGAAAACATTTGGAGCCTTGCTCATTCAATGGAGCTCGCTAGAGCGCCTCATGTTCCGTCTCCTTTTGTTTCTTGGTCGCTCGTTTCACTAGCTTTATCTATGGAATGTGTTTGTTTTACAACAGAATATGTGGCATATATTCGCAGTGAAAAGCATTTAAGCATATTCACTTCTGACGTGCAATTGTTCTCTTGATGTAATGTTGAATTTGCATAGTTTTAATCTTGTTTTCATTGTGTGATGATGCTTTTATTATCATAGCCTATTCCCATATGAGTTATTTATTATTATTAACCATTTATTTGCTGTTGTGTTGTGTTATGCTATGTTATGTTATGTTGAGATGTTGTGATACACTTTCATTAAACTTCACCTGACAATTTGATAATCAGTTCTCATTGAATTATTGTGTTTATCCTACAAACAGACTTGACTGTGACAGTCTGTAGCCCGTATGCAACTTTGCAGTGTAATCTTGTGGAATCATTCCAGCAGCATTCTGTCACTTGTCTAGTGCTGGCATGATGACATCATCAAACTTATCATACTGTGATTGTGAATGGCATGGACTAGGAGGAAGGAACAGCACACCTCATCTAATTGCTTATAAGTTCAAAGAATAATGTCTTGGTACGTGACCGCAACATGGCACGTGATCGCGCGATGTGACGAACAGCGTTGTGTTTTTTTTTTTTTTGTGGACAGGACCCGCATTGTTGTCCAGCCTTGGAGAAGAACTGAGTGTCTATTGTGTAACTCCAAGCTGCGGGGCCATATTTGTCACTCATAGCATCTGATTTAGTCATATGGTGATGCGATGTCTTCCCAACCCTGGAGCTGGCCTTAGACATCCTGTAAAAGGAAATTAAACTTGGTCTTTGTGTCACTAATGGGTCAGTTCATTATGTCTCCCTAGTGTCACTGGACAGCTGTGTATAATGTGTTAAAGACCATTCAGAAAAATGTACTATAATCCACCTATACTGTAAGACAGGGCTATTCAACTCCGGTCCTTGAGGGCTGCACCCTGCATGTTTTAGATCTCTCCCTGCTCCAACACACCTGATTCAAATGAAAGGTTGTTATCAGGCTTCTTGAATCAGGTGTGTTGGAGCAGGGAGAGATCTAAAACATGCAGGGTGCCGGCCCTCCAGGACCGGAGTTGAATAGCCCTGCTGTAAACTTTAACCTAATGATAGTTCCACTACTTTACTACATACAATACAACTCAATAGGTGTGGGAGTCGGCCAACACGTATAAAAGCTCTAATAATTTGCACATTTTATTATTATTATTATTCAGTTTATTATTATTTTTATTGTCAAGACCCATTTGTTTGAGTAAAGGCAATGCTGGCATTAGCATCTTTGCAGTCATCACTTGTTCTAAAAGGTCCGTAAGAAGATTTCGAGAGAAGGCACAGGGTTTGTCAGTGGCAGTTTATTTATTATTTTAATTTTTTTATCAAAGGCAGCCCAGGTCCACAGTTTAATCATAGTTATGCTCTCCTACCCTAGGCAGTAGCCACAGGAAAGAACAATTATAGGATGACCCATTTCAATGCATCACTGTCAACCCAATCAGTGAGTTGTTCTAAATACCATTTATATAGTATAGTATAGTTTGTCCCCTTTTAAACAAAGTGTTAACCTTCTTAGGAGTACATGAATGTGTTTTCTAAACATTTGACCTGTTTTGGACAACTATCTTCATTCACTGAAGGCAAACAGAAGATTAAGGCCTGCCACAATATGGAATAATAAACCAAAATATGCTCCTGTAATTCACAAGATTCGGTAATAGAGATACACTATATGTCTTTGTTCGGTGGGGACACTGCACATTTGCCCAAGCTTAAATCAAAAGAGAATACAAATAATTGATTGCAAATCAATTCACATATATCATGCACTCTTTTGTTAAAAAGCATAAATGTGTGCAGAAGGAGAGGAGGTTGAGGGGTGACAAAAAAAAAAAATCTATATTCATTCAGAATCATAAATCAGAATTGAGTCAGCGCTTGCGGTGGAGGGGAGATCATGGCTGGCCTCGTTTTGAATTACATGCTCCCCAGTGCTGAGTTGAAAGCATTCCGCCTTTATTGCGACCCCCTCTAAATGCAGTGTGCTAGGCTACAGTGTTTTCGCCAGAGGACCGACGCAAGGGTCTGAGCTTCGCATTGGAATGCGTGATGCCCCGGCCCCGCGTACACCGCTGTCAGGCCACGTCTGGGGACGGAGCAACATGTCTGTACAATAGGTCGCGTGGTGGCAGCTCCATCAAACAGAGACCACCGTCTCCCACTGACTCCATGCCCTTGAGAATGAAAAGTGGAGTTTGTATACGTGTGTGTGTGTGTGTGTGTGTGTGTGTGTGTGTGTGTGATGTGCGTGTATGTGACATATTTGTGTGTATGTGTGTGGGAAGAGGAGAGGGGGCTGTTGTATGAGAGGGTACATTTCGCTATGGACACAACGATCACCCAGGACCATCTTGAGGTAGGTGATGATGATGTGTGTGTGTGTGTGTGTGTGTGCGTGTGTGTGTGTGTGTGTGTGTGTATTTAAACATAGTAGACCTGTGTGCTCAAGTATAGTTGTTGTCGTTTGGAAAACCTGAAAGTTAGATTTGTGTACTTTTACTGTAATTAATCCCTTCTACGAGAACATGACCTTATTTCACAATGTGGAGGTTCTTTTGGTGGAGTAAGGATAGCATGAAGTTGATGTGCGTGGGTTCGAACACAGGGCCTGTTTCGTCTGGGCCTGGAAGTATACTCACAGACTTACAGGCTTAAGAAGTAACCATAAATGCCACTGCGAAAAGCCTTGAATCTGTCAGATAGCAGAATTGTCTTCTGTTATCTCGCAGGGCATTCTTGTTTCTCTCAGGAATCCTCCTTGATCAAAACCAATACCAGTTTGTCCTGATAGTGAACAGGGACAGGGGCCACATTTTTATCCACATCTTAGACATTTTGTTTTTCTTTCACGTCATGACTTCCGCCGTCTAAAATCTTTGGATGGAAACTGACGATGGAGTCAATGTGCACCGAGAGTGTTTCAAGTGGCGCTTTGTTTGCACACACCTAGATGTAGCACTTAGATTTCTGCAGGAGATCTAAAAAATGGGTTGTAAAACCTGCAGCACAGTTCAATGGTGATTGTGTATTTAAATCCTGTTTGATAACCCCCCCCCTCCCCACACACACACACACACACACACAAACAACATCCTCCCGGTGATACCTATTACCCCGTTCTAAAAACTACTATACGCAGTGGAGGAATGTTAGGCATTTCACTTTTTTCCTGCCGATCTCTGTGGGAACCAGCCCACTCTGTTTCAGGGGGAGGCACAGTACAGTAGTCCTGGAGGCCACAGCATAAAACGTGACAGAGATGTATTCATTGGCTACGTCGGGCTGTGGGAGAGAAAAGGAGGAGCGGTAAAGGAGTTGCCTCTGATTAGGTTGACCTGACCGTGAACACACTGAGCAGAATTCAGTATTCCAGCACTCTGATACATGGTAACCTATCACACATTCCTCTGTCACACAGCCAATAGAGGTTAATGTGACCAACAACCCTCTCTTGGTAGACATCCCCTTACATTGTTCTTATGTAGTAACCTACATACCTACATACCTACAACCTAACCTTAATATACTGTAGACCTACTGTACCCCTTCTTTGTCAACGTGACACGGTGTTCCCTTTGCTGGTTTCACATACAAGCCTTTAAACACCTTAGGACTTCAATATGAATCTATTTAAACTGGATTCAAATAAAAACATACAGGTTTTACCAGAATACTGTACCGTCCACACAATGGGGCCTCTTTGGGAAATTCTTCTGCAATTTGCTTTGCTTTCAAGGACACATGTAGGGGGAAGGTAAAAACCTTCCCCCTACACACGCACACACACATGCGCACACACACATATGCACGCACGCACGCACACACACATATGCTCGCACACACACACATTTGCACGCACACACACGCACACACACACACACACGCACACACTCACGCACACACACACACACACACACCATATAACTACAGTCTTCATGTAAAAGGCATGCGTGCCCTGTCTTTCCCAGAGATTACTTGACGGTCACAGCACATATGCACATCGTGATGTATTGAATGCACGTCAACTTGGGGTCACC
The DNA here is from genome assembly GCA_027564635.1 of Typhlichthys eigenmanni. NCBI lineage: Eukaryota > Metazoa > Chordata > Actinopteri > Percopsiformes > Amblyopsidae > Typhlichthys > Typhlichthys eigenmanni. The sequence goes on from JAODUK010031593.1 coordinate 10,160, forward strand.
TGATCTAGAGTGGGAAATACAATGGGGGGGAAAAGGTGTGAAAGTTATTTATTTATTTATTTTTGCTTTGTTAGTATCTGATACCAAATCTCCGCTTTACAATGCGTTGTCAGCTACAGTATTCAATATTAAGGTCCCACCCCCCAATACATACATCCCCATTCTATCTTAGTTATCTATATCAGTGGCCTGTTTTGGAGGTCTGTACCCCAGGGGGTCTTTGTTCCAACACATCTGAGGGGACGATCTATCTGCACTGCTTGCTTATCTTTTATCCCGACCCAAATCTGTTGGTAATTGCCCCAGATCCGTGTCACAGAGCAGTTTGTGGGCTGAAGTTATCTCGCTGCTGCTGTTTACAGCAGGAACCAAAGCCCCTTTGAGGCCTTTTTTGAGGCTGTCACAGTGGAACGGCTTCTGTGACGTTAATCAGGTAATGGGTGAACGTCAAATCGAACGGGATAAAACATGCCAAATTGAAACTAATTTGATCTGCTTACTGTGACAGTTTCAGCGTGAGTACATCATTGGGCAATGCATTTTATAGCATACTTCCTTGCTTATAAAGTTTATCGAGGCAAAGTTTATCACCGCCGAATGATGACGCAAAGATCTATTCATATTCCAATGTTAGTTTATCATAATATCCTTCCCTTTGTCAGAACACCTGTTCACCATAGGATAAAGCAGCCCATGAACTTTAGCTACAGTGTATCTACAGACTCAATGCAACTTTTCCTAAGGCCATGACCTTTAAAGGTTGACTCCAAACAGGAGCTGTGTTGAGTCAGAGTGTGACTGTACACAGGCACACCAATACTAAGCCTGAAATATCTGCCCGCTGTTGCCTATAGTAACAAGCCCTAACAACTATGACCTCATTGGCTTGTAAACACAAGTGTGGACTTTAACCAGTTATGTCATTCATACGAGTTGTGCGACACAAGCATTTCCCTTCTAATGTTCCCCTGATGGTTGCACTCCTGCTTGCTCTCTTACGCGACACCAATCACTGTGTTTTCTTGTCCAGTCAAAGGGAAATCCTATCCCTAAAACCTGATTTCCTTTGGTAATCTATTGTACCATTTGTCTTTGTTCTGGTCTCATTGTGAGTTTTCTTTAGCATAATCGTTTCCATGTTCCACCCACTCCCCCATTCAAACCATCCACGTCCAGTTTCCCAAGCCTACATAATAGTTATTCTTTGAGAGGAAGCACTTAGTGAACCCTTTAATTCTAAGTGACCCAAATATTCACATTTCATTTAAATGTACAATGACAGAGTTGAGTGAACTTAATGCATAGCCATAGACACGATACAATTGACTTAAAAGGCCTCGCAGATGTAGTAAAAAAAATATATATATTAAATATATTTTGTGAATCCAATGGCTTCAATGGTAGAAACATTCCTTTCTATTTCTTGTCCCCCCCCCCCCACCCCCCACCCCACCCCACCCCAGCAGTCACTGTACCTTGGCCCAGCTGAGAGTGACTCATATCTCATGACTTGCTTCCCAGCTAGAGACACGTTGGCTGGGGCGGCGATCTCTGGGAAACAGTCTGAGCTGTAAAAGTGTCAATGCAGTCCCAGGATGTGGGCCCCTGGGAATCAGGGCTGACATAACCCGATGAAGTGAAACAAACAGAATTAACCCCCGAATAAATGCTAATCGGAGGTGAAGTATTTGGAGGACGGCCTTAATCACTTTGTATAATAGGCATCGGGGCGACATGTGACACTTGCCTAATTTCATGGCAAACACACTTTAAAGTTGCATTGCTTTCCATGCATGCCACTGTAAAAAAATGCAGCTGTAGTTGCTGGACCTTTACTGTAAAAAATACATTCAGACTTGACTGTAAAAAACAAACCATATTTTTACGGTATTATACTGTTAAAATAAAACATAATTTTTACGGTAAGAAAACGGCAGCTGCGGTTGCACAAATGCGTAATGTGTAATTGTAACATGAGGCACTACTACTGTTATTATAACGATGGCTGCTGCTGTTACAACTACCCTTATAGGTAAATTGTGAAATAAGTCAAGTTCATTTAAATATAGCCCTTAATCACAATAAAGTCTCAAAGGACTGCACAGGCTCAGATTTCACATGGAAACAAATTGCACCCTTTTTGCCTGTTTCTCCCATTGGGCAAGGAATAACTTTCTTCCCCAGAGGACAAAATAAGACAGAAGCTTTAAAGGCCCCATGTAATAAAACATTATTTAATTTCTTGTCATTTTGGAGAGGTTATTCCTTTTTCAGTTATGTTCTTTTTTTATTGTAAAGATGCTCGGATTCACTATCTGACTGGAAGTGGGAGTAAATGTCAATTATAAGACAAGTATTTAGAATCCAGACATGATATCACATCTGGGGTCCTAATCTGACGTGCTTGAGAAGGAATTTCAGCTAAATGACAAGAATGTTAGACAACATCTCAAAATAAGTAATGCCCTTTCGGGACATCACCACCGCACGCACATTTGACCCACAGACTCAGGCGACATTGAAGACGGTCTACTGTCCAAATCGTCATGCCGACCATTACTGTCATGTGGCAGCTGTGCGTGTGGAGAGACAGGACTAACCCTCGACAGTGAGAGGCGCACAAGCTGGCAGACCAAGGCAGACAGGTACACAAAACCCTAGAGAGCACTGACACAAGTGAGTGCCTTCCCTGCCCAGTGCATACTACACACACACACACACACAAAGTATGCACATGCATAGGCACACATAAGCGCCAACACGCACGCACGCACAAACACAAACATGCAAACACACGCACACACACACGTACACGCACGCATGCACACACACATACACACACACACACGCACATGCATGCACACACGTATGCACATGCATAAGCACACATAAGCACATGCGCTCAAACACACACGCACGCACGCACGCACACACACGCACACACACAAACACACACATGCAAACACACGCACGCACACACAAACACACGCACACACACGCGCATCACAGCGACTCTGCAGTGAGAGTGAGAGGAGAGTGTTAAACCCAGAACCCTGCTCACCTCAGACGGGGAGGCTTTAATGACTGGAGACACTGCTGCCTTGCCCAGGGGAAGCCAACCAGGAGGGGGAAAAACACATCTCCAGGCATCTCCAGACGCACACACCACCACCACCACCACTGTCTCCTCCACAAACAGCCTTAATGACTGGTGCTCACTAAACAACAGCAGTGGCGACAACAACCGAAATATAAGCCAGGCCTGCACCTGGGTATACCTGAACGAGTTCCTACGGTAACCAAAATAAGCCAGGCCAGCACCTGGGTATACCTGAAAGAGTTCCTACGGTAACCGAAATAAGCCAGGCCTGCACCTGGGTATGTATACCTGAACGAGTTCCTACGGTAACCAAAATAAGCCAGGCCTGCACCTGGGTATGTATACCTGAACGAGTTCCTACGGTAACCGAAATAAGCCAGGCCAGCACCTGGGTATACCTGAACAAATTCCTACGGTAACCGAAATAAGCCAGGCCTGCACCTGGGTATACCTGAACGAGTTCCTACGGTAACCGAAATAAGCCAGGCCTGCACCTGGGTATACCTGAACGAGTTCCTACGGTAATTGATCGCTCTTGGCTGGAGACTTCCCAGTCCCCATATAGTTGCCAGACACGGAAACACGTCGTCATGCTTCAGAGTGTCGTTTCATGGCTATTCTTAGCGCAGCAGTGCAACATTGAAGTGCAACATTGAGCTTTTTTAGTAGACGCAGTGATACTGTAAACACATTCCAAACACATTTATTCACAGAAAGTGTTCTGCGTAATATGCTTATGTGGAGTCTTGTCTGGCATGAACTTACCACAGAGTTTTCCCTGCAATAGTTAAAGGTTGAGGCAGGGATTCAGGAAAAACACTGTTTATATTTGAACTCGATCAAAACACAAACACCTCTCCTTTCAATGCCAACCCACACTGAAGCTCCGCCCTTCCCCCCTACCCCAACTCACTGGACACACATTACCAAGGCTAGGAAAGTTACTCTGGATAAGCAGATGAAGATGGATGAAGATGGATGGAAAGTGTTGTGTGTGTGTGGTGCGGTCTCCACCCCTCTCTTTGTGCTCCTATATACAGCGCCAGGGCTGTGTAGAAACGCAAGGTTTCAGGGTGCACACAGAACATGTAGCTATAGTGGACCGTGTGGAGATGAATTTGACAATAAGCTCACAATCGCTGACTCCACCTAGCTAGTGCTAGCTTGCAGCACTTGCATTATACATCACACTAGCTCCTAACTCTTAGCTTAGCGGAAAGTTGACGGCCTGTCATAAAACAAAGACCTATGGTGTGAATTAATTAGCGGCCGCGGCAGATTTTAGCACACATATTTGGGACTTTCTGTAGCTAGGTGTGATATGTGGGTCAGCAGGGAGTACTCCCCGCTGACAGGGGGACGCGAAACAACTGGGTGTTCATGTCCCTTCACGCTATCGGCCGGGCGACAGCCGCTCACCGCAGAATAGATAATGCGCCGCTGATCTGGACACACTTGCTGACTAGCACTGTTAACATTCCCTCCATTTACTGAGGCTTAATCCTGGAATGTAACAATGTGCTCGGCCCTCAAAACCGGGGGATCAAATTCTCTAAGTTGACTCTGTGTCCGACAAGCACAAACACAGTCCAGTGCCCTGTGCCACCCACACAGCAGAAACACTACGGCTAATCATTTTCATTGTCCAGCCCCCAGATTCCCAAAAAACGCTGGACAACAGAAGGATGTTAATAAGCATCACAAATTCTTTCCTCTCTGTTCATTTTCGGTTATTTTCCCCCCTCTGTCATTTAATTATCTCTAGCTGAATCCTTTCTTTATTCCATGGCACTCTCCAGTCTTCGCAAGGCGAACCTTGCTTAGATCACCACTGAGGCCCATTGAGATGACTTGGGTGGCTCTTTACTGTAAGTAATGCTGTACCATTGTCAAAGTAGCCTTGTATTGCACTGTAGCTGCGAGCCACTGCGATCAAACCAATGGAGATGCAGACACGCAACTGGGATCCACAACCGATTGCATGGGAAGCACTGCAATTACATTGCAGCAAAAAAAAAAATTATAATAATTTAAACAAGGGAAATATTACTTAAGTAACATGATCTGCCAATAGAACAGGAAAATCTCACTTGACAAATATTTTTTTTAAACAAGTAAAAAATATCTGGCATTGCAAGAATAAATATCTTGTCAGACAAACAAATAAGCATTTAATGTCTTAATTGAAGATTATTTAAAAGTTTCATCTTACTAAGATTACATTTTTGGAGTGAGTTGGTATATCTAGCATATTCATTATTTTCCGGAGAAACAGATGCACACGTGTGCTTCCAGCACTGCAGAGCAAGGTCAGACAGAAAGAGAAACCGTGTTGGAACCTCTCAGCTGTGTGCGGTAATTACTGGCGTCCTTGATATTTGATGTGAAATGGGGACAGCAACCTTTAGTGTTTGCCTGTCAGCTTCACCCACAGCCCCACCGCCCACCCCTCCATCCTCCACCACCTCCACCACCGTCTCCGCCAACACCCCCAATCCACGAGCCTTTTGGGGCTGTGGATGGAGGCTCATTTTGAGGAAAGCGCAAAGTGTGGTTGATTAGCAAGTCCATCTGGGGAGCCGTACATTGAAGCTGTAGGCAGGTAGGCCCTTTCAAAAAAGACTTGGCAGTTGATTGGATGAACCATCCGGTCGTTTTCGCTGTGGGCACACCAAAAACCACGTCCGTATAGCTATCATAGTCATCAACACGACGCTGACTGGTAAGTTCAGTTGCTACTTGGACACATTTACAATGAGGCTTTCCAGACGTTACGGAGTAACAGCCCCAATATTAATTTGGTGAATATGGTCTGGCCACACTCCATTGGGAAGTCCTCCTACTGGCCATAGACCTCTGGTTAATTTTGAAACTACTGGAGCCACCTTTTACCAATCGGAGTTGCTACAACTGTTTTGATCTCGTTATCTAGCTCTACCTCCATGTTCAAACACGCGTGACTTCAGCATCATCTAACCAACCCACCCTGGGCGATTCGCCAGCAGGGTGGCTGTGAAAATGCTAATGCTAACAGGGTTTCCAGACTATAATCTCAGCTAAATTGATCTGAGAGCAACAGTCGAACCGAGTGAGGCTAGAATGTCAGTTGGTGCCCTGGGACATGGTGAGACATACACATGGTCAAATGAAAGCCTTGTCATTGCCGTGATGTTGTAGGACACCGTTGATGGGACCTGCTGTCTGGTGCGGTGGGCTGATGAGCTGGGCAGGAGAAGGGGGTCCATATGGGTCCTTATGCAAAGGGACCATCTTGGCAAATGCCTTATACTGTGGATTGTCCTGATTATTTAAATGTTAAACATGTAAAGTTAATGTTAATAAAACATACTGTACATCACTAAAGGGATAAAAAGGTTAACATGACAGTAGTTTAAAAGGATGAAAGTGAATGAAGGAAAAAACGTGAATCAAATATCGGACGGGATAAAAATCAAATAAAATAAAATAAAAAGACGTGCACAACTTTGTAAGATAAAAGACAATGGGACATTCTTTCTAAACGGTTCTAAAGGGACTTGTGATTACTTGTTCATGTGACAGCCTATATGCTATAGACCAGAGACTCCAAAATGTCCTGCGGCCAATAATTAAACAACAGCTCCTCCATCACTTGCTGAAGTGCTTTTTTAATTGGCTGAACATCACAGACCCAGAGGCCATTGGCCTCCAACAGCCTTCAACACACACCTGTATGAGAAGGCCTTCATTCATAGCATAGAGAATATTGCACGATATGTTAAGTGAATTATGTGTCTGTGTGAGGCAAAGTACAATGTCATAGAAATACCTTTTGAACACATACAGGTACAAGGGCAAATGTGCCATGTTGCAACATGCCAGGTGTTTTGACTGTCGGCCAAGTGCCCTTTCTGGTTGTTGTAGGGATCTCTCGAGCATGTGTGTGTGTGTGTGTGTGTGCGTGTGTGTGTGTGTGTGTGCGTGTGTGTGTGTTTCTAGTATGCAATGTGTATTTGGGGGTTCCAGGAATCCCACTAAGCATTCCTCGAGCTCAATGGCAAAGAGTTGCATGCCCGTTTTACACTCCTCATTCTATACAAACTGTGTTTATGTTTGGTTCGTATTTTTATTTTTTATTTTTTTCAATTCTAAGAAGCAGTGTTGGAAAGAATGAGGTGCGCGCATAACTCAGACTGTCGTCACGGTCTACTGTAAACACATGCGCTGGACAGCAGCCAAGGATCCGCATGTGCCTTATCGCCCTCAAACACAAAGTGGAAGGCAGGTAATGTAAGGGCTTGACAGGGATACATAGCAGGGGGTTTGGAGGGCTGTGTTTTCACTGAGAGAAGTGGTGTGCAGCTGGAGCATGTTGAAAGGCATACGCCTGCATTCCAGAGGGGAGCTCGGTATGCCATGTGCACTCCGCCGTTAGGGGCGACTGCAGTAGCAAAGGTTTTGAACCACACTAACATCGTAGCAGGGAATTAAAGCTGCCGTAGGTAGGATTTGAAAGTTGCGATGAGAGCGGAAAAAAAAAAGAAGAAGAAAGATAGAGAGAAGAAGTCTGCAAATCAACCACTCCTGCCCCCTAACCCCCCTACCCCCGCCCCGCCTCCCCGCTTTTCCCCCGGGCTATTGCGAAGCATCAATAACAACCCTGTTGTACAGTAGCTGAGCTGACGCGTTCATGTGACTGAGAGGCGAGGTAGATTTGACAGCCAGGGGAGGCCCGGATTAGACAGAAATCTTTGGGGCGTGGTGAAAATCTAAATTGACATAGATAGCAGCTGGAGCTGTCAACCAGAGCACATCAGAGCATTTGACATTTTACTTTCTGATAGCTGATGGGTGACTTTGATAGCATTCCTAACAAATTACACACTAACTGTATAGCTCATAAATCCAACTGTGCCTTTGGAGTAAGAATATTTATAATAACATTGAATAATAATATAAATGCATAAATGATCTAACACTATTTATTTACTGTAAAAACTGTTTTTTTTTTTTGCTAATCAGATATAATAAGATTAAAAGCATTATAAACTAATGCAGAAGATGAAAAAAACTCAAATAATAATTATGAATAAATAAAATATAAACAATTGAAAGTAGTGGAAGAGCAATAGAGCACAAAAAAAAAGAATATATATATATATATATATATATACACACACACATACATACAGTATATAACAATACATAATACAGAAAGGGTGGGTGTGGGTGTGCCATTACATAAAAGCCTGTCAGGCGATGGGATTTAAAAGATTCAGAAAGTCTTTATTGAGCACAGTTACCTACATCTTTATTTATTTCATGTTTCATTCTACAGTGCTCATGTTGACTTGCAGTGATGTTTGGCAGTGACGTCTAGGTGAACAAGGGGCTGGGTTAAGGGGCATGTCTGTGGCAGACAGTGACTGAGGTCGACAGTATTGTCCATTTGTGATCCCCATCTCCATCCATTGTCCGTCCGCAGCAGCGAGGCTGAATGGGCCTATTCTTCTGTCTTTGATAAACTCTTGACCCCGACGTATCTCATCCTCTCTCGCAAACACGTTGGCACGCCACTTAATGTCACGCCGGGGCCACAGAAAATCCTAAGGAACTTTAGAGTCGGGGCTGGCGAGCTGTGACATAGGCTACAGTAGCGTACAGCCAGATGGATATTCCACCGTTGCATTTGATGTTATCGAACGTATACGAAGAGTTCAAATGCAAAGTCCAACTGACATATTTTGTTTTTAAATTTGCAATATTTTAATAATTAGTAAAATTTTTGGAAGCTATGACTGTTTATTCAGTGACAAACAACCTTTTCATTGTAATAAAGAAATATAATATATAATGCTTTTTCAAATTGCTAATTGCTACTTTTTAAAGATGGACTTAAGATGTTTTTGCATCTGAACTCTATATCTAACAGCTCTATATTGAGAATCCAGGTCAATTCAGGTGCAGCGAGAACATCCTTCACTGGAAGACGCAAAATACTGTATAACCTGTGTACAATTAGAATAGAGGTAAAGCTCTGCTTGCTGTTACCAAGGGCTGTCCAGACATGGCCCTGATACATTTATCAAAAAATCGCTTAAGTCTACTGCAGTAGAGGGTTATTATTTATGGTATTTTGTTGCAGGGCCTCGCTGTTGAAGGGAACACGTGCATTTTGATTCCTAAGAGTCATCTCATTAGCATCAGGGGTGTAACCGATGTTCACTCTAACATAGAACCTCAATACGTTTTTTAATTTTTTTCTGGGACGGTGAGGCACGATCGTTTGGCGCAATGTGACGATTGCTACCAGCCACTGCACCCAACTGCATTTTAATCTGGTGCGTCTGGAGAAATCGCATTTTGCAAATGACTCCGTCGGGCGGACTTTCTGTGTCGGAGCAGAGATGTGAGCCTCTGATACTGCAAAAAACAAATCACCTGGATATGAACTGCTCGCTTCCTGATGGGAATCCATATTCATCTTCCTCTCCAAAAGCTCTCCTGCGGGTTTGCAGATGTGTGGCTGATTTTATGTCCCTTTCTTACCCCCCCCCCCCCCCCCCCCCACACACACACACACACACACACACACACACACACACACACACACACAGCCTACACACGTCTCTGTTTCCTAATCAAAACCCCTTATGCTTCCCAGCCTTGCACCCTCCACACACTCATATTGAATTCCATCGCCTCACTGTTGGCTTTATGGACCGTCTTTGGGATTATTAATGGCACGGCACAGAGTTATCTGTATGAATATGGAGATCAGCCACGTTGTGCGTTACACTTTCACATATAACGGGATTGATCTAAATCTCCAATGTCTTCCGTGACGGATGGTGCCACCCTGATGCCTAATGTGCCTTTCTTAATAATGTAGCTTCCACGCTACGATTATCTGCGTATTTAAAACGTAGGACCCCCTTAAAAAGCAAGTCATGACTGAAAATTCCATGCAGAATGGAGCTGCTTCAATTGAATCTTGAGCGTGGACAACTTCATGCTACAGCACAATGGATCAACGCACATATAACAGCATAAAAGGCTTTGTTCTGGTGTTATTGTTTCATTGTAGTATTATGTGTTTTATTCAAGCACATAGAGGGCACCTTCATGCTCAGTTACATGGCACCACATGCATGCGATGGCCAGATGAGATATGCAGGGTGAGTTATTACATTAGAGGGATCTTATTTATGAATTCGTCCATGGACGTTGGGGAAAGCACTGTTTCCCTATCTTCCGTAACTGTTTCTGTATCTTTAGCACAGACGAAGGGCAGATAAATAAGGGGCACAGACGATGTATGGTCTGAATGTACAATTAAAGGCAGGGTCAGTCATTTTGAACGCTTTCTAAATTCGAGCAATCAAAACACACTGTGAGGCAAAGCGTAGTACTACGCCTTTGTTGATGTGAGCGGTGTTTGCCACTTTGTTTATGTTCCTGTTATCGGAGCCAGGGCTGTGTTGAAGTATCATATTACATTTTTAACACACAGTTAACCGTACGATAGCGAAATGCAAGGAGATATTTGGTGAATTTGACAAAATGTGTATTAGCTTACAAGCTTGCAATAGCTGAATACTTTAGGAGGGAAATACAATGAGATTGTTTCTGAATGGCCAGAGAATGAACACATCCAATGTCACACATCTAATATCTGCAGGGAATATTTTATGGTGCTGCAGTAGAATGTTAAATTGGATAATGATTGTGAGTACTGCCCTTCTCATATCTGTCCAGGAATTACCAGAAGAATACCAACAATTGCCTGCAACCACATGCCTGTAAAAAACAATGGTGATTATCTCTTCAAATGACTTACAGTGGTAAGCCCAGTTTAATTGTCTAGGTTTGCCTTCACTGCCTCCATACTGTACACAGTATATCTTTATATTTATATTGACATTGGCACTGTAATACAACTCACATGCACATGTTATTGGAGATACCTCCAAAATATCAGCTGATAGTCACGGTTGTTCAGGGTTGTTTTTCCGGCTGGAGAAACACAAGTAGAAACAGAGAACCCATTATACATGAAGCCATCTTCCGCAAATAACATCAAGTTATCTCTCTCTCTCTCTCTCTCTCTCTCTCTCTCTCTCTCTCTCTCTCTCTCTCTCTCTCTCTCTCTATCACTTGTCTGACTATTTGTTTAGCATTACAGTGGCACAGCCTCAACATGCCCACAAATGCAGAGGAAATGCTCAACTGAGGTTGAAACATGGGACTCAATATTTTAATGAATTGTTTGGTATCTTTCTTTGTTAGGGACATTTTTATATACGGTGCTCATGACACCACTGTATTGCATTTTTACCTTTGCAGAATGTACCCTTCAGAACACTCTAGAACACCTTCCTAATAATAGAGTAACACCCCGAATATATATCGCACAAAAAGTGGGCTTTCTAAACGGCTATACAGTACTGTGTGAAACCCTAAAGCAGCTCTCAAAACCAGATGCACTACTGCTGAATAGTAGGATGTTCACTACATGTGAGTAGTCTCACCAAGATGCACAATGACCAACTGAACAACTGATTAACCAGATCGAATTTTACACTTATAACAAAATAATTAATTGGAAACTAAAAGACACGAGTCCGGAAGGTCTTACAAAAATCTGTTAAATTAGATCACTGCTTTACAGAAACGAAGATACTGATATTAGTACAGCACGTGCATCATACTGGAAATACATACAGTCTTGTGAGTGTCAATGCAATGCTACAGTATTGACTCACATGCTTACAGGGCCTGCTTATCTCAGCACGTTGCCTAATTGACGTAGTGCTACTAAACGCACAAGGCTGAGGCTACTGCCTGAGACACACAAGAGGCTGAGGCTTCTGCCTGAGACACAAGAGGCTGAGGCTACTGACTGAGACACACAGTGAACATGACGTGTTTTATTTGCATCATCATTTTGTTCCCTTTCAGCTCAAGATGTTGCTAGCTGATAAACGCCTGCGAGGCTAAAGAGGCTCCTTGGCCCCTACTGTGACTCAGGAAAGTCTCGTTCACCCTTAACCTTTGTCATTATCCACCGACAACATTGCAGGGCAAACAATCAGGGGATCAAGGCCTGCTGGGAGAAATCCTATCCCCAGACATAAAAAAAATAAAAAGGATGCACACAGTGATCTATCCACGTTTGTTGCCCGGAATTCAATTTCACTCAGCTAACATCTGCCAGAGATAAGTGAAACATAAACAATGTCGCTCACACGTGGCGGGGAGATTGCGGGTTCATCCACGGAAGGACCGTCGGAACCAACGCCACCCTTAATGGTCCATGACATTTTCTGCCAAATGTTTAATTTTCTCCTGATGAAATGATAAATGTGTTGTTACTAGGGGGTGTCTTGGGGGACCAGAAATATAGATACAGCATATATATATACACTACCGTTCAAAAGTTTGGGGTCACCCAGACAATTTCATGTTTTCTATGAAAACTCACACATTC
>JAODUK010031603.1:0-22724 GCA_027564635.1 Typhlichthys eigenmanni
TCTCTCTCTCTCTCTCTCTCTCTCTCTCTCTCTCTCTCTCTCTCTCTCTCTCACACACACAAACACACACACACACATGCACACAGAATGTAATTCCCAAAGGCCTGGGCTCGCCAGTTCAATTGAATTACTGTTATAGTACACCAAAGAGTGAGTGGGCTCTGTCTGCCCCCCAACCACACCCACTACGACTGCCCTGCAATGAAGGACACACACGCGTGCACGCACACACACTAAACCATCTTCATCCAGTTTCTTTACAGGTACAGTATGGACCCATTATAGCAATCACTTACAGTCAGTATTGATTAACCTCTGGCTCTCATACACACACACACACACACGCACACGCACACACATGCGCACACGCACACGCACACACACACACACACACACACACACACACACGCGCACACGCACACAGATTATACTGCATGCATTCACCTGCATTCACAATTTACTACTGTATATGCTTCACTTCTTCTCTATTCTCTCCATCTGTCAAGCATGTACTATATGCACCTCTTGTATACACATTGATTTAAACATGTGCGCATTCATTTACGGAGACCAAGTGCAAATACGCACCCACCCGCACACACACACATACATGCACACACACTCAGAGACTCGCAAGCCGCAACACATTCCCACAACACGATAGATCCGATATATTGATTTATACTGGGTATGGAAAACCCTCATCTACATTACTTGCTCGCTCTCTCTTTCTGTGTGTGTGTGTGTGTGTGTACCGTATTTGTGCCTGTGTGTGTCTGTGTGTGTCTGTGTGTGTCCGTGTGTGTGTGTGTGAGTGTGTGTGTGTGTGTCTGTGTGTGTGTGCGTGTATGTGTGTGTTTGTATTGTTCAGGAAAATGGATAAACGTGCGAGAAAGAGAGAGGGCTGGTGGAAACTACTGAGAGAACACCGCAGACTATTTGCCACTTGACACAGATATAAAGCCAAATGCCAGTGAATGGTGAATTAAAACAGTGAAACGGAGACACAGCTGATTCCACTGGCTCATTGAATAGAAACGATGCCAGTTAACTGTGTGAGCCTTCCACATAAATTAACAAGTGTGAACGGATTGTGTTGCAGAAAATAATCGGCTAAAATTAGACTCGGTGGCACCATCCAAAATTACGCTTATGTCATTTCTAAACCAAGGCACAGAGCAGCCCAACATGCATGTGAATGTCTGTTAGGTGTACGTGTGTGTGCATGCGTGTGTGTGTGTGTGTGTGTCTATAAACAACGTGAGGGCAACAAAGGGACAGAGACTAAGGCACATTGAGGAGGCAATGTAGTCCTCATGCTCATACCAGATATATCCCAGTGCCAGGATGAGAAGGACCACCCTTGGCCATGTGAATGATGCCTGATGGCCTGCTTACTGTGGTGTGAGATGTATGCAGCATGGAGAGAGAGAGAGAGAAAGAGAGGGAGAGAGAGATAGAGAGAGAGAGACAGTGAGATAGAGAGAGAGAGAGAGAGAGGAGAAACGGGATGCCGGCTGAGGTTGCTGCCATGGAAACACGCGTCACCTTGGAGAAGAACAGAACAGAACCGCTCATGGGAAAGACCCAGACCCAGTGCACATTTGAATCACACACACACACACACGTACTTTATGCCCAGTTGAACAAGACTGCCTAGAAAGGAAATCCTGTCTATACATAAGAATTCATCTTGCGGTACGATCCCAGCGATGCCCCACTAGCCTGTGATGTTTAATTGATGTCCAAGGCAGGGCGATGTCTTATTGATGCCCAAGTCTCGATGTGCCTGTCGATGCCCCCTGCTCTGTTTGTGCCCCCGTCAATTCAGACGGCATTACAGTAATTGATGCTGCACTGCTCCTGTAGTGGACATATCATGATTTCACATCTACATTAAAGCCCTCGGTGTTCTAACAACAAGAAGCATGCCATTAGGACATCTGAATGACGTATGTGATGGCAAACTGCACTTGAAATGCATCTGACATTACAAATGGCAATCTCAATATTTATATACTACATCTCCTGCATGCTGCAGGTGAGAATGAAACCCCTTCCCCCAAAGTTGCATCTGACGCTGTTTTGCATATGCAGGAAATACTCCCCCAATCTCTAACATTATATCTAACATGTTTTAGCTGTTTCATTAACAGTCTGGGTATGGTTATTCAACTGGGGGTCCATGGAGATGCTGCAGGAGCCCCTGGGGTAATATAAACAATTCCTGAAATAATGTAATATGTAACTAGTAAAAATATAGTACATCGTAATAAATATGTCGCTTTAGTTAATGTCCTGCTATATCTGTTTGTTACTTTAATACACAATATCTCATATTTTACATGACATACATGTATATCACACATATCATATTACTGTCACACCTGAGCAAGATACAGTATAGCATCACATATCATTTCCGAGACTCCAAGATGGAGGTTGCAAGCCCAAGATGAATAGATGAGACAGGTGATTAGACCGCTTCGCTCAGTCAAAGCTGCCAATATTGTGTATACACTAATCAATATGAAAATATCTGTTGTCTCACCCAATAGGTGCAACCTTAATAACTGACAGGTGAGTGAGAGATGTTAGATGTCAGTAAAGTGTTATGTACTACATACCCAAGAGCCTATCCTACCTGCAGACACAACACTTTGCATTGTGTTGGATGAAGATAGTTTGTAATTCCTCTGTTAATTGGTTTACCCTCTGAACATGATATGCTACAGGGTTACAGATAGAGAGATCATATAGGATTGTTTTATATCGTATGAATAATCATCATGTATTTTATATAGTACGTTGAGTCTTCACCACAGTATTCTGTGAATCCTTTTCTTTTTCTCTACTAACCTCCATCTTTCCTATATCGTTCTAGAATACATGTAGAATGTGTATGTACCTGTACAATAATTGTAAACCTGGCTGGAAAGTATGGAGGAGCAACATTTCTGCTTATAATGAATCTGAGGTGGGAGAAGATGAGAAATGACATGGGGAGAACAGAAGAAGATTGTAAGGAGAGGAGGAGAAGAGAGAGGAGAAAAGGAGTAGAAAGGAATCAGAGCAGGAGAAGAGTGGAGAGGCAGCGTGGAGAGGATGGGAGGAGAATAGAGGAGGGGGAGTGTGGTGGAAGGTCAACAGAAGGAGAGGCAGATGCTCCGAATGGCCGTAAGCGAATAATTATCCTGATGAGACTCACCAAGAACAGCACAGTGTGCCGAAGAGCAGGATGTCAGACTGGGGAAATACCTCACGACACCCATGCAGAGAGGAAACACACATTTGGGAAGGCGATTAGACATGCAGCTCCTCCCCTGCGTCTCTCTCCCTCATCACCATACACAGTGTGAAGAAGTCTCCATGTCTTGTTTAAAGATACATGATGCAAGAGTACAGTATGAGGATCTGTCTGTCTGTCTGTCTGTCTGCCTATCTATCTATCTATCTATCTATCTATCTATCTAGATACGGCATCTATCTTTATCTATCTATCTATCTATCTATCTATCTATCTATCTATCTATCTATCTATCTATCTATCTATCTATTCTATATGGTATCTATCTATCTATCTATCTATCTATCTATCTATCTATCTATCTAGATACGGTATCTATCTATCTATCTATCTATCTATCTATCTATCTATCTATCTATCTATCTATCTAGATACGGTATCTATCTATCTATCTATCTATCTATCTATCTATCTATCTATCTATCTATCTATCTATCTATCTAGATACTGTATCTATCTATTTGTGTGTTTGTGTGTCAACACCTGTCTTTGCAGCTGTCCCCCCCATACACACACACACACACACATACTCTGTGTAACATACACATACAATGTACACTACATACACACTAAATACCTAATGCCAATACAATACACACAACGTGAAATGTACCCATAAATGCATGTACTTTTGTAACACTCCATTATTACATACTGTCAGCTTTAATGCAGCATTTATAGTCTTGCAAATGCTGTTATCTCTACTTACAGTAGTGTAGGTCATACAATGAAGAAAATTAGGCAAAGCACAGATTATGTCCTCTAGTGGATTGTTTTTATAATATTTATCCATCCATCCATCCATCCATCCATCTTCATCCGCTTATCAGGAGTTGGGTCGCGGCGTATAATATTCATAAATTCTTAACAGTACCGTAATTCAAACAAATAAATACATTAAGTACATTCTCGTGTTACAACGTTATATAAGGTTAATTGTCATCATCCTCATCGCTTAAAACACAATGACAGTAAAGAAGTATGCATGGCGCGCACGCGCGTACACACATGCACACACGCACACACACACACACACACACGCATGTTCAGGAAAGTCTCTGCTAGGTTATTAGTTCACTCATGGTTTCTTTTTGTTGATGTTGCAAAATCCCCTGAAGTGAAAATGGATCTGGAATAGTGTCCATGTGCGTTTTTCCTGTTTGTGCAATTGTTTGCAGTAGCCTACACACACATTATGTGTGTGCTGCTTATTTAATATTCATGGGAACTATTCAGCTATTCCACACACATTTGCTTATTTACTGTTGCCATAGATAAAACGTGACAGGCCACCTCAATTCAATTTCAATCTCAGAAAAATCACTGTATTGTAAAAAATTAAATAAAAAAATTAAGAAAAGCTATCGAGGCGGCTACAATATTATTCATTTTTGAATAATTTCCAATTTCCACCCATCCGTATAGGCTACATTACAGTAATTGAACTCCTAATAACTAAATATAATTAGATTTATAAACATGTCCAACCAACTTTGCTTTATATAGAGTGTTTATTGGATGAAGTATGTTTGCTATATTATGGCTTTGGTGATATATCTTATTTTACAGGTAATATATTTTGTTGACTGTTTGAACATACCAGGTGGGGGCGCTAGAGTTCACAAGGCCCGCATTGCCCGGGCCTGTTCAGGGTGGTTTAGCCCGGTATAGCTATTATCATCAACACGGGCAAGTAGTCTACACTGTTTTACTGTAACATAGAAACAAACAAACATAGAACTGTTAGGCTAAGCATTGAACACAAACGTGTAAATTGTATGATTAATTGGAAACAGCATGTTCTATCCATACAAATTATACGCTTTGCTTGATTTATATTATATATTTGAGAAACGGATTTAATGTAAGCCATGTGGCAGACCGCTACGATAAAGGTGTCGTGTCCAAAAGTGATCACTGTATGAAAAAAGCGAATTTTATGGTTATATTCTAAATATTTTAACTGGTAAAAAATAATTAATTATTTATAATATATGGCACGCTAAACAGGAATTTGACATAGCAAACAAAACACATATCTTGCACATCGGAAATTATAGCCAATAATAATTGTATCCAGGTAAAAGCTCTGCTACGGCAAGCACGACGCGTCTTACGGTAGATGTACGGTACCAGAAGGCTAATTGGCTAACGCGATGTCTTGGGAGAATACTGTGTGATTAAATAACGTTAACTGTGCATCGTTTCTTGATTTCAGGGTATGGCAGCGTCATTCGTAGCCTAATTTTACAGTAATATTAACAACATACATTCTATGTTGTTACATTTCAACCCTGAGGTTTAGGGCAAACAATATGAATCAAGTTGGCTAAAATGAACAGGGTGGCCTTGCTCTTATCTCATGATATAACATTTTTTCATATCTTCAATTGTCAACACGACATTTAAATACGCATGCTGGCGACTATTGTTTGTGTAGTTTAATGTATCTTAACTTTTTTACTCTATGGGGTTTTATAGGTTTGAAAAGCAAACATGGCAACCGCAAGAGAATTTAAGGATTATTTTCCTAGGAGGGGCATTGCCTGTTTTCAGGCTTTGTCTAAATTTGACCCCATGTTTAAGAACATGAACAGTTCTTCCGTCCCTGAAGAGTTGGCTGAGGCTGGAGAATCAGATTTCTGTGGCAGCACCGGTCTGAGGTAACAATGTCCAGCTCTCACTGAGCAAAGTAATCTACCAATTACAGCGTCAATGTAGTGACAACATATTTGTATGCTCAAAATATATTGAATACAGTAGATTATAGGTTATTCCAAATATCACATTGGCATGATGGAATGTACTGTATATCTGTAGTTCTGCTGATTCTGTCTGGTTGTCTCTTTTGTTTGAGTGTTACTGATGTAATTCCTTGAATGTTTCACCTACACCAGACATTTTTTTAATTATTATTATTATTATTATTATTATTATTAACTATCTCAAAAGGCAAATTATTTCATACACGAGCTGTAAGATAATTTTGTACTGTAGTACCACATTGGCTATAGTTAAATGCAGTAAAATGTACATTTATTTATAGTATTAAAAGTGTTGTTTTAACTCCACCTGCCTTTTCTGCTCAGTTCTGGCCCAGAATTGAAGTCCAGACATCATGACACAGTCATAGAAGCTGAGTTGTCAGACAATAACAGCACTGAGACGTCACGCACCCCCATATCCATGGAAAGCTGCATGCTTAATCCTTCTGATCTCTTGGATGATAATGTAAGTGGTGTATGGTGCAATGTATTGCCAAAGGTGCTATATTAGCCTTACTCTTTTGGCATCTACACTCTTGGGTCACTAACTCCCATTTAGTCGCAGTTGATTTGTCCAGACTTTGTACCGTTCTTAACATACATCCATTGTACAGTGGCTGTGCAGAATAGTTCACCGGCACCACACAAAATATAATGCGCATGAGAACGCAACCGGTACGTAATCGGGTTTAACCATTTAAATGGTAGAATTCTTCTGCCTGTCGGGTTATAGTACCTCTCTGCTTTGGAAGGATTTCAATCGGGTTGGCTGTTTCTCTTCCGATTGTGGTGTTTATATGGGGAATTTTCCTTCGGGTTGGGCTTTTAACCCGATTCCAATCGGAATAATAGGGTCCATGTAAACGCAGCTACTGAAACTCCCTGAATAAATATTAATTTATGACTGCAATGACGGCAAAACCCAACAGAAACCCCACAAAAGTAATTTCACCAATCACTAGAAATGCGTGGTTAGTGGGGAATTCATTATGAACATTTTTGTCAAGTTTGAGACACTGATCTAATATGACTTAGATAATTATTTTCCATCCAACAACAAATAGCACGAAGACGGATATTATGTAAAGATATATTGGAAAGTAGCGTGGAGGAAAAACACACCTGTGCATATAAAACTGACTAATTATTACAAGTAGATTCAGCATAAAAGCAATTTGTTCAATACGGAACTTCCTGTAATGGTGTCCAATCAATATCGCAATTGTGGTAGGCTATAATCAATGCAGTAGGTATTGTTCCGTAACACGCCGAAACTAATAAGGCCAACATTAAAGCTAAAACACAAATATACAGCTGTAAAACGTATATTCAACATGAAACACAGACAAAGCAAAGCAATCCTTTTGAGAGAAGAGATATTTCCTAATACTTTATTTGCTCACTAACATTCAGCAAGCTGAAAAGAAAACATCTTAATACATGTTATTGTTTTACACATTGTTGTCTCAATTGACATGTGTGTCTTCATAAGTCTGTCTAACAATTAGGCCTATATCACGCCAACTCTGTCATTTCTAATAATAGATGACCTATATTTAAAATTCATATTTGAGGTCTGGCGACATCCTTGCTGTACATGAGAGGTTATATTTCGATTTACTTTTCAAAATGTTATTAATTTAAAAACATCTCTCAAGCTTCTTCCTTCTGCCATTGAAGTTGCAGTTTCCCATTTTATCCAATTTTTTGTGAGTACGCATGGTTCAAAGTGTGCGTGGATGACCGCACATTCTCCCGTCAAGTTAGTTTTTTATAGATCACAACTTTTGCGTGGAAAGTGGCATACGCACGTTTCTAGTCCTGTTTTTAAGTACGCAACGTTTATAAACGAGACCCCTGGTACTTCTACGCATCCCTGGCTCCATAAATATGAGCAAAAACAAAGTGGCAAACACCGCTCGCAACAATCCCACTTGGCTTGGCAATGCGTGTCAACGTCTAGGGCGGAGCTTCTGAGGAAGTTTGTTTTGATTTGAGTTACAAGTTAACAAGCGTTCTCGAGAATGACTAAGCCTGAGTTTAAATCAGCTTTGTATTTGAATGCAATTCTAGTTGTCTTACCAGGAGGAAGAGTCAGATGATAGTAGTGGGCCACCTGCCAGTGACAGCTTCGCGAATGAGAGGCCTTTCTTGGGCCAGCCTGCCAGCCTGCAGAACACAGGCAAGAGTGAGAAGGTTAAAGGTAATGTCCTGGCATTTCAACTCTGTTAATTTGTTCACGGCATAGACAGCCCCAAGAAGAAGCACTTTGTTGGTATTGTCTTAGGGCAGTGGTTCTCATTTGGATGTTATTTCCTAGTGTTCTTGCAGACATTTATCTTTTTGTTTAGCATTGTTGTTTGTAAAGGAACATGTGTTTGTTTGTGTGTTGTAGATAGTATGTTATCATAATAAATATCATATGACCTGTGTGATAAGAATCAGTGGGTCCATGATGACGTGACGGCAAATGATTTGTCCCGCTAATGCATAATTTGTCTTGGAATGTATTGTACACATATCTGACCACACCTTTGGGGAATATGGGAAATATGTTAGGAACAGATTGTTTGTACTGTTGTGACCAAACAAACCACTTCACTATTCTCCAGCTTGGCAAGCTGATTGGCAGAAGAACCATATAGCGGCAATGAGCAGCAAGACGTTTGATGACCTGTTGAAAATGAGTCCTGAGTTCTACAGCTGTAAAAGCAACATGGCAGCATTTGTGCTAGAGAGAGGTGAAGTATGTATAGTAAGGCAAACCATGTTGATGTACATTTAAAGTGTCAACAGTTGTTCTCCAGCATGCGTACCTTACCTTTGAAGCTGCAGAATTGGAATTTCAAACTTTTTTGTCTTTTCGAACTGAAACAAGAGACATTCTGCTTTGTAGCTTGTGTGGTATGTGTGCCAAGTCAGACTTAGTCTATCTTTTCTTAAACCTACCCTGCTAAAAATCCAGCATAAGGTATGTTTTGCATGCTGGAACCAGCATGGGATGCTGGTTTGCTGGTACCCCGGCATCCCATGCTGGTTGCTGGTGTGCTGGTATACCAGCTAGACCAACACTACCCCAGCATTAACCAGTATGGACCAGCACTACACCAGTACTAACCAGTATGAACCAGCCTGGGCCAGCGTGGAATTCATGCTGGTTTATACTGGATATTTTAGCAGGGATACACTACCTAGCTAGGAGTATTGCTTAAACATTATATGGTAGCACATGTAAATAAACACACTCATCCCACACCCATTCATTCTCACACACACACATCTGACAACTGCAGAACCAATGCTAGAATGAATGTAATCCAGCTACTGATTTCAGGCAGCTCATAGGCTCCTTGTCTATCATTAAGGCGGAACTTCCAGGTTTGTCTACGCCAAATATCAAAATAATAGTAGAAATGGCTAAATAATGAATTGTGGGAAATGGTAATGAAAGGGAAGACACCGTGAATCTAAACGCTTTAATCCAAGGGGTTTTACATTTCGTTGTTTTGGTTTCACATTGGCTTAGGAAGAACAATTGCAGTACTAATATCAATCAAAATGTAAAAGATTACCTCAAAATAATATGTAGTTATAGAAATGTAAAATGTTAACAGATGTCATCTTCAATGGGGATTAGGATGTTATTGTTAGAAATGTGCTTTGATCCACCATGTAATAGGACACATCTCGTCCTTTCACAAGATGGTATTTGCATAGGGACTAGGAAGCATGGCACCAAACAAAGATGCCATGTTGCAGTAGGGACACAAAGCGGTGTTCCTACTGTGAACAAGGAATTCATGCTCTTTTACTCCGCTTACCCCTGAAGTCACTTTCTTTCTTTCTGAGGCTGTCATTCCCTCTCCATCCCATCTGTGAGAAGACGGATTAATGTCAGGAACCCCGGTTTCCTCCACAGAAATGTTGGATACAGCAGGTCACGACTCTCAGTATTTGGAAGTGGTAGCATTGGGTACAGGCCAGTCCAGCTGTACCAAATGGCTTTGCTACAATGGAACCATGGTCCACGACTGCCATGCCATCGTCATTGCTAGGCGAGCACTCCAGAGGTACAGTATGTTAACAGGTTCATTTATTTATAATGAGGGTGAATAATTATGAATGGCATAATACTTTATCCAATTGGTTTTGGTACTCACAACTGTATAATGTTTTGTAATGAACAAATTCTCATTGCTAATTTGCTTATTAGTTGATTTTAGTACATGTAGTACATGTTTTTGAAATAAAAAAAATGTATATGGAGTTCCTACCGAACCACAAATACTAAAATAAGACAACCCAGTCAGTTTTCTTTTGGGCTGCCTATGTCTGAAAACATGTGATATGACGTCAGTTAACATGACAGGCCAGATTAATTGTTAGTCACAATTCCATCTGGGAAGCTGTCCATTTAAACTGTTTGTAAAGGGCAGGTACTTAACATACCTAAACCACACCGCACACCTAAACCACGGCGGTATAGCTATCAATACGACGCTGATTGGTAAATTTGTTTGCTACTCGGACACATTCGCAATGATTTCAAGGCTTCCCAGACTGATTCTCATAGCGAAATTAAACTGAAGCTCATAAGATCAGTATGGCCTCGCGAGGCTAGATGTCATTAGAATGTTTTGATATCTGTTCAGGTTCTTGTACAAGCAGCTTCTTCTCTTCTTCGATCCTCTTCCAACATCCAAGGAGGACTGTATCTTTGAGAGCTGCTCAGACAGCCACCTGCTTCAGCTTAAACCCAACATTAACCTGCATCTCTACACCAACCATCCACCAGAGGGAGCTGCTAAGAACTTCTATTTCAAGTAAGGCCAGAGATGACTCTTGGTTGATTTTCCAGTTGTGTGGCCAGTTGTCTGAAAGGACTGGACTCATTACGTAAATTAATCAAAATTCTCATGTAAAACATAGTGGTAGGATGAAGTGTATTAAAAGTGTAATTGCACCCCAGTAGAGCCTGACTCCATTGCACAACTTTGAACTGAGTGAGGGGAGGGGCTTGTGAGGTGGACCCCCTTTAACATTTGAATTTGAATGATGTATGAGCGGACCGAGTGTACTGTTGGAAACCAGCCAGGTGCTGGGGTTTTAACGGATATGACGTGTAGATCAGTTTTCAGGCCATAAAATCCAGATTTTTATAAAAATGGGAATTTTGTCAGCATTGATGTGTCTCATCACAGATCAGTCATATTACTTAGTTTACAGCTAAAAAAAATTACAGCTAAAATTAACACATTGTGCAGTAACACTTTAATTGCTCTTTGGTAAGAGTGTGTGTGTGAGAGCGTGTGTCTATAGGTTCAGATCTTTACTAAATGAATGTCTTCTTATTTTGTGTAGGGGGTTTGTGAGCAACATTTTCACTTCGCTGAAGCTTCAGTACCATTCAAACGGCTTGCTGATCGCTTCAGCCTACCTTGACCCCAGTGTCTGGGGCACTAAGGTCTGCTGCATGTCCGGCACTGACAAGTTATGTCGCTGGACGGTCACCGGAGTCCAGGGGGCACTGCTGAGCCACTTCATCAAGCCACTCTACATTAGCAGCATGGTGCTAGGTAGGGGTGTAACGGTTCACCAAATCCACGGTTCGGTTCATATCTCGGTTTTATTTTTTCTACCCCTGAGCAGTTTTATCTGGGAATTTTTCTGGCCTTTATTACATTCATTCTGTAGAATATTCTTTTTTTTTCTATACTTTCTGCCACTAGATGGCACACTAGCACCTGCTGTCTCAGCC
Organism: Typhlichthys eigenmanni; assembly: GCA_027564635.1. NCBI lineage: Eukaryota > Metazoa > Chordata > Actinopteri > Percopsiformes > Amblyopsidae > Typhlichthys > Typhlichthys eigenmanni. The sequence goes on from JAODUK010031603.1 coordinate 11,831, forward strand.
AAACAAGAACACTGTTTTTTTTGCTGCCCACACATGCTTGCCAGCTCTAGGTGAACTAGGTAAACAGAAAAGATGAGATCGCATTATGTTACAACACCCTGCTAAGGACAATTTTACAGTATATCCTTAACATAAAAAATAGTAATTGTTTGCTGCTATATTCATGTTTAAAATAGACACCTTTTAATAATCTACAATTTGGAATACTAAGAACACTGTAGCTTCATTAAGACAATTAACACAATGCAAGCAGACGAACAAACAGTTTGGAAGCACATTTACTGCGATGGCAAAACAGACAGCGGCCAGAGACTGAATTAAAAATAACCTGGCAGTTTTGGACAGTTTTCATACCTTGGCGGACATCATTGATATTGTATTGACACACGTCAGATACTGTAGGCATCATAAAAAAGACACCCACAAGAAAGGTAACTGCAGCCTCATGCTTAATTCCCACCAACGAAGATGACACAGTATGTGTGTGTGTGCACTGCGCGTCTTGACGTTTCTCAGCAAAATGACACACACGCATTGTTTTTAAATAAAGCTTGATGTTATTCCACATTGTTTCGTTTGAGTATAAAAGCGAAGGCAATAGACTTGTTGCCATAATCCGACATCGTGGTGACGGGGGTTAGTTCCATGAATGAGAACACACGCATTTTATAAATCTCTGTGTATTGTGTTTTGACAGCTATAACAAGGCTCAGTGGTTCTAATCTAGTGTTGAGCTAAATGTGAAATGAACATTGTAGTTTAATCACAGTAGCAACATATATGAGCGCTCAACAGGCTGCACCTGTAGCAGGTTTGGTGTGTGTGCGCGCGCACCGGAACGGACCTCAGTTCTGTCTTCCTGAACCAGGACACGAAACCGTGGATGTTTGTATCTCGGTTTCAGTATCGTTACACCCCTAGTGCCAGGTAAATAATAGTGTTTTGTGTCACACACAGGAATGATTAGACAGTGTGACCTGGGACTGCTTAAAGTGAATCTATATGATATGCTTCCAGAAGATGTCACACTATGCGCACCAGAATCTCAGACCAAAACAAATGCTCTGTAGGCCACACCAACACACACGCACTAACATGCACGTTTGACACATTAATATAGCAGCAAACAGCTATCATATATAGCAGCAAACCTGATCCTGCATGTTTTAGATGTCTCCCATGTGTTCCAGCACATGGGAGACATCTAATAATTTCAGATGAATGCATTGTCAGTCTCCGCAGAAGCCGGATAACGATCCATTCATTTGAATCCGGTGTGTTTGATGGCTTTGTTTATACAGGGGCCAAAACTCACTCTACTGATCACATGTGTGACATCATCAACAAGCGACTTGAAAACGGATGCGAGGAGAACTTGTTTCCACCCTACAGAAAACAGGACATTTTCTTCTTGAGTGGTCCCCAGGTGGGCAATGTTGCCTCACCCTGCCAAGATGCCCTCAGCATCAACTGGTGCCTTGGGGACAAAGACATTGAAGTTCTGGACATTGGGAAAGGCAAAATTGTTGATGAGTAGGTCCAAATTAGAAGACATACAATTAAACAGATTGTAGCTCAGAAAAAAATAAACATTGTCTGTATAGTGTCTATACTGTCCGATATTTATGAATATCAACGTGTTTTCCTCCATAGCTCTCCATCTGTGAGTGGGGCCAGCTTCTCGAGCAGACTTTGCAAGAGAGCTTTGTACAGCTACTTCATTAAGGTGGCACAGCTGGGTGGCCATAGCTATCTCTTGGATCTTCTTACTTACCACAGTGTTAAGGTGTGTCAGTGTTTATAATGCACATCTGTTGCAACTACTAACTGACGTGTATTACTTCTGCCAAGGAGGTTAAGCCTAGCACTCAAGGGATGATGGATCATGTTTGGTTTTTAAAATATTGTTTTCCTAGAAATTGCAGGGATGTTCATTTTGTCGGGGCTACTTGAAGGCAAATATGTGCTGTTACGGATTCTGTCATTAATGTGTGTCCCAATATTGTCTTGGATTTGGTGTGGTGTTGACCACATGTATTCACCTGAGGTTGTTCACGTTCAGAATTTGGTCTTTTAAATTGTTCTGCTGTACGTTCTTGGAAGGGAATATAATGTACATGTGATTTAGATTTGACAATAGGAAGACTTTCAGTGCAGCTTTCCAGTGGAAGTAAACCACAGGCCTAGTATGCTATATTAAACTTTATTGTGGGATCTGGTGGTAGTTGGTCCATGCTAAAAATATGTGCTCTATGGAGTTTCTTGGACTGTACGCTTAATAGCGTTTTTATTTTTTTCCTGCTGCAGATGGATGCCACCTTCTATCAGGATGCTAAGGGCCTGGTAAACGCATCGTTACGGAGATGCCATGCAGGTCCATGGAATTCCAAGTACCTGGTAGACTGTTTCAGCCCGTGAATCTCATCCACCACTTCCTTATTAAAGGGAGACAGGCAGTTTTCATCTTTCAGCTCTTCGTCTTTAAAGTTTCCTCTGGTTATGTTCTGTTCATGTGTTGCTCTTAGTTTGTTTGCAACATTTAAAAAATAAAGAAACATTCCAGTGCCAGAGAATTCCTCATCTTCTTGAGTAGTTTTGTTTTTAACCATATGTATTTTGAAGAAGACATTGTCCAAATCAGGTGTCTGCCTTTAGGCGTGAGACATTGTGAAGCATTTTTCAATTATGAAAACCTGTTTAAACTGGCTTTGAATACCAGGCAATGGTCTCTGGCTCCCTCTGGTATACAGTATGTTAACAGAGCTCCCTTCAAATGCAGTTATTTGATTAGGAAAAAACATTACACTAGATGATCTTTGCCCAAAAAAACACGATATACCGTAATTGTCAGCATTGACCAAAGTATCAACTGTCGTTTTACGGTTTCTCAGGCATGGCTCGTTTTCTTAACTACATACATTGCACAAACCCACATATCTTAGAAAAGCAATTGCTGCATTAAAACAATTGAATGTCTTCTCAAATGAAATATTCAAATGACACCAGATACTAACTAAATAGACATTCTTAAAAACCAATTGAACCTGGTGTGCTCAATGGAAAGAGCACATGAGCAGAAAACACTAATTGTATTGTTTTTGCCTTTTCAGTGATACATTATATAGTATACTCTACAGTAAGCCTGTTTTCATAGCCTAGTCATAAAACAAATATAATGGAATGTTTTCTTTATTTTTGAAATAATGTAGCCTATATGATACACTTCAGGACACTCAACAGGATTTGTGAAGTGCTTTCATACAGAACAAACAATAGACAAAACAAGTCTTCTACATATTGTAGCCTATTCTGTAAAGAAATTGGGAAATTAGGCTCCATCGATCTTTTATGGTCCAAGAGGCCACAGGAATTATTGGAACTCACAGGCATTATTCTCCCACCCTGGCTAAGGAGGTTGCATGGTATGCAGGCCTGATAAGCGTCAATATCGTTATCATATTCAGTAGGCCAATGCTGTGTTCATATATTAGAACCTACCTAAACTCAATATGGGCAGGGTTGAGAAATAGCAACCTGTTTAAAACGCGGAAGTTTTAATTTTAATTACGAAATATGTTCACCAAAATTCTTGTACAGTATGTTGGTATCATTAAGAGGGTGTTTGTTTGCAATGCAAGTAGTTTCGCTTCAATGTGAAACCGCACACTACATTTACTTAGCCAATAGGTTCTATTGTCTTGCCATTGATAGTACATGTTTTTGTTTTTAAAGAAAATGTTGCAAATGTGTATATTGGAGAGCTAAGTAAGGTTGTACTTTTATCGCTGCAGATCTTAGGGTTAATGACATTCCTGTAGTACTCTGAATAGCGGACTACAGGAATCCCAGTACCTCATGATCATTCCTTTCACCGTGCAGAGTAATTGAGTATTAAGGTTTCACTGGATGCATCAGTTGCAGGTACTGTACTGTATGTATGAAGGTTTCTAAGGCCCAGAACAGGGAAGCTCTTTGTTAGTGTTCTGCTCCAGACTGAACTCTTCTCATCATCATGGCTGGTCACTACTTATCATGATGCTACTCTACAGTATTCTCCTCTGGCACCTGCTCCTCTCTCACTGTTGCTACACTTGTGTGTACACTGCTGACCCCAGGTCTGCAGGGTTGTGTTCATAACAGTTTTGAGGGAGTGATCAGGGTCGGTATTCATCTGAGCATACTGTAGCTACTGTACTATGAGATTTTGCGTGTCTTGTCTTGAGATAATTGTTCTTTAATCTCTCAAATGACCTCGGGTTTGTTTCCCTTGATGCAGTTGTGTGAGCCTTACCTCATCCCAAGCTTCACTATCACCACACGGCCATATACCCACCATGCTTTTCTTTTCAAACATGCTGGATTAAGGCAGGATATTAGAGGGTTTAGAGGGGACTGGTTCAAGTGCCTTTTGCCCACAGAACTATATAATAACTAGAAGCAACAATGCCATTCTGGCCATTGACAATTCATTGAAGCAAGTTTTGACCGATTTCTAAGACGGATGCCGACCATAGAACTATATGGGCTGTGGGCAAAAACTCCAATGAACCAAATTGGCAATTACCTCTCGTCCGGTCTGTAAGGCATGAGCCTGGAACACTTACAAATCAAGCAGTCAGTCACTTAACCACATTATTTGTACCACAGTATTTGCGGATTTTCTTCACCTTGCCAATGTATGTTTATGCATGTCCTCAATGTTTTTGTGTAGTATACTGCCATTGTGGTGTCTCGAGTCTTTGATTTAACATGACTAAACTGCTGCCTTCCCAAGGTCCAGTTTCCTGATGTTGAAAAGGTGGAGTGGCTAAACAAGGTATGGTAATAGGATCATTGTGAAGATACTAGATTTAGTAATTTCTGTATCTTAATTTAAGATGTTCAAGATTAAAGTAATTATTTGATTACGTATACTATAAAATGTGTTTTCAATGTTAATTATTCCATTGTTCTAAAATATAGTTCTGATGCATCTACAAAGCTGTCCAAACTCCATTCCGGAATAGAAAACGCTGTTATTGTTGAGAAACAATAACAGTATAACAATAAGTACATGCTGTACAGTTTATTGAGGAAGCTGCTACTGATGTTTTGACCAATTAGAGCCAGCCAGTATTGTGCTTTGTGAGATTGGTAGCCTACTTTACTGCAAATGTTCATGCTTCACCAAATCTCATTCACCTGGTTTGCCAGGCCAACTAAAAGTGTTCTTTATTTTGCAGTTGTGCAGCAGTTTACAGTTCATGTTTCTTCATATAGGTGTAGCTGTATGATGGTTAAAATATGTTATATTCTGTGTGGTAGATGTTGCAGCAGGCCTGGCCATTTATTGGAATGTTCATGGAGAAACTTCTTAGAGGAAATATCCAGCAGTCCATCAGACTTCTTAGTCCCACTCTCAAATCTTTCACCTTTACTAAAGTCAACTTTGGACACATTGTGAGTCTGTGCTTTTTAAGCTTTGACTATTGTGCTGTGGTTAGCCTAAGTAGTAAACTCTGTTTATTATAACATTGAACAAACTTGGTGCACTTACAGATAGCCTGCTGGCTATGCCAAATACCACATTCAGTCAATGTATTGTATTGTATTACGTATTCCTTTTTTTTTTTTATAAATATAATTTTTTGGATTTTTATATTTATGAGAATTGATGTCGTATTCAATTAGCAAGATATGAAGTGAGCAGTAATGGGATTGGTGGGGATTTAATGTAAACCATTATTGTGGTTTTTAACCCCTACATTAGTACATTATTAATGTCTGCTTTGTGTCTGATTTCAGCCTGTCAAGATCACTGGACTGAAAGCATGCACTCATGAATTAGACAGGGGGGCAGTGATTCTGGACTTGGATATAAGGTTGGCAGTGCTGTACAGTACTGTGTGTGTGTGTGTGTGTGTGTGTGCGCGCATAGGTGTGTTATCTTTTATTTTCCTATACTGCATGTATTTTTGTAATTGTGATTCTGTATATTCCAGTTATGAAAGTGATGTGGACATAGATGCATGCATTAAAGCAGCAATCACTATTGGGATCAAAGAGTTTCAGGTGGATATCAGATATTTCTGTGTATTCTGTATTGTTGATATTTTCTTGTTCTGTGAATATGAGCTCGCCTTATATACATACTGTATATTATTATGTATTTCCCATGTTATGATTTAAGTATTACATTGTGTAATTTAAACAACAGTTAAGTATGATGCAGATAATTGTTATTAGAAACGTCACATATTCCTATCAGCTGCACTTACCTACAATAAAGCGAAATTGTCCTGACTTTTTTTTAGCTCTACGGGAGCCTAAGGGTGATTCTCTAGAGCCTCTGATTGGTCAAGCTCCATTAGTAGGAGGAGTCACATTTTTCTTCATGAGCCGCCCTGTGAGTGTTTATGAAAGTATTTGTTATTAACGTGTTAATGAACGTTAAGCTGTGTGATAATAGACAATAGCAGGTCCAATAATGGTCTACGTTGTCTTACAGATCCTGAAAGTCCACTGGAAAGGCATGTGTGCAAATGTCCTAGACAGTCCCATATGTAGGTTAGTTTCCATGAATTCCATTTCCATGTATTACTCTTTAAATCTCTAAAGACCTGAATAGTGACAATGTCTTAATGCTGTGGGTTTTCTTGTTTGTACTGACTTTTGACCTTGTCTCTCCCATTGCTAGTTACCTGTCTGAGGAGGCCATTACCGATATCCTTGCCTCTTTCCTGGTGCTGCCTAACCGAATGTGTATCCGCCTTATAGCCCAAGTCAAAGTGGACCAGATGAAGTTCCCACTACCTTATGTGTGTAACATACAGTACATGAGCATTTATATTCTAGGTACTGCTGTCTACAGTAACAGACTATTGTTGTATGTATATCATAGTATGCAGGATATACATAAGGCTTTCTCAACAACAGAGCATTGCAAAGCAAGGGACACATATTGCAATGTACTGTATGATTTCATATACTTTTGTCCGATCAACAAAAACACTTTACAGTGTTCATAGCAGTTGTGCCCATGTGAGACATTTAACTGTGTTCCCTGGGGAGTGGTGAGGGTTCATTTGCTGGAGGCCAGGGATCTGCTAGCCATGGATACCTACATGATGGGCCTTGTTCAGGGCAAGACTGACCCTTATACAGTGCTCAGGGTTGGCAACAAAAATATCAGAAGCCATACAATCCTGAGTAATCTGAGCCTGAGAGTGCACGAGGTAAGGATTATAAGAACAAGAACAAACATATTATAAAATTAAAGATTGTCATACACATTGAAGGCCATGTACAGGAATACATCATAATGATTGATAAGGTTAACTGATATTGGACTGGATTCTCCTGATTTAACTGGTCATACTGGTCATAGTCCTGGAGGGCGATTCTCCAGGACTACTCTATGTAAAGATTTTTTATTATGGAAAATAAAAGTTATTAAAGAAAAGCAACAGGCAGACTTGAGTTTCCAGATGCAGATATAGCATTTACCAGTACATGCATTATTCTGTTATACTATGTTCATCAGCTGCATCGTTCTCAAGTGTTGTTTACATAATTAGACTTTGTAAACAACAATATTCTTGTAAACACTATTTTAATCACTTTGTTTCTTTCCAGTTTGTAGTTCATGAGGCCCCAGGACAGCATTTGGAGATTGAGGTATTTGACGAGGACACAGGCAAAGATGACTTCCTCAGGAGGTATGGTAACCCTAATTGCCTGAATAAATAATAACAATTATAATTTGATCTGACGTATGTTTGTTATTTTTTCAAAAAAGTGACTGTATTTAAATAGTCACTGTTAACCAGCTATGAATATACCTTTGTATTGTTATAACTTAGGTATGACCTTGACTTAGAAGAGGTGAAGAAGGATAAAGAAATTGACCAGGTAAAGTTATTGGTTTTTGAAGCTAAATAAACAAAGTTGCAAAAATCTTCTGCTGGCAATTAGACACCGGTATGTCCATTATGTTGACAGTGGTTTCCATTGGCGGGTGTCCATCAAGGAGAGATACATATGAAACTACAGTGGTTCTCCCTACAGACAGACCACAGTCTATTGACCAAGGTGCAGTAGTTATGCTTTTGGCAGACTCTAGATTTATATTATCTGTGTATGCAATATGAATCTTTTTAGTTATTTTGAGTATGCATGTCTCATACAGTATCTCAGAATCAGGTTGTACCCATATGTAGATTTGATTATCAGTAGAATATTAAGAGTAGACAAGTCATCGTCCATCTTGACACATTAAAAAAAGAACATACAGTAGAGAAACAGAAGGATCTATACGTGCGTCTGTGCATGATAGCTCACAATTCTCTCTTATGGATTCAATCACACTTTGAAACTGTATGTTGACAGTATATGTTGACGGATCAGGATGGTCTGGTGGGGATGTTGTGCCTCTGCAGGGTTGGGTAGGTTACTTTTTAAATGTAATCCATTACAGTTACTAGTTAACAAACTAAAATGTAATTTTTCGATTACCTAAATTTAGTAACCTAATCTGACTACTTTCAATTTCTTATGGAATACTTCACCCTAAAAATATTATTTAAAATGCCATCCAAATTCATTTTTGTGACCGTGTATGTTGTTCAGTGTGACAGATCAAGGTAGGACTTTTTTCAGTTAATGACTGACGTTAATGAAAGGATAATAGCCAATTGCTTTATGCATTTTTCTTCTGAAAACATTCCTTTTAAATCTGAAAGTAGTCTTAGAAATCCATAAAATAAAAAAAATAAAAAACAGTAAATGATTACAATATTTTAGCTGGTAATATAATTACAAGCAAAGTCTTTTTGTAATCAGTTACATGTAACTGATTACTTGCATGTACCTCAGTGTACATTGTAGTGTAAAATTGTATACCAGAGAGAATACAATTTAACAGAGAGGTTGCAACGGATGGCACTTCCGCATTCGATTTTTGGATGGAACGACCCAGCGTTCCATGCAAGTCAATGGGGCAGTACAGAGTTTATCTCTGGGGGCGTTAATGAATATTTTGAGTATATATTAGTAGATATTAATTCCCAAGTACCTACCTATGATAACTCTAAACTGTTTTGAGATAAATTGACTTTGTTTCAGGCCATGCATGGAGTTAGCTGTCTGGGCGCTGCTTACGTCAGCCTCCACAAAAAATGCCCTTGGTGACACGCCCACTTAAGAGACCAAAAGTGTTCAATTTTTGCTCCATTGAAATGCATTACAATGGACCATATTTCTATAATTCTAAAATATTTGTGTATGCTGTATTGTATTTACTGTATATCTATAGACTGGTTTGAGTTATGGCATTTGACAAATATTTAGCTAATGACCAACAGTATGTTGTTTTTAGTAATCCGGTACTTCCATAGGAGCATAAACAAAGTGGCAAACACCGCTCACAACAACAATCCCGCTTGGCTTGGTTTTTATTTGAGCTCCAGGTTAGCAAGCATTCTCGAGAATGATTAAGCCTGCCTTTAAGTCTGGGACACTGTGTGACTAACTGCATCAAGACCTGCCTATTGATAGGAGAGTGACATACACAACGATCACTGCTTTACATAACTCGTTGACGAAATCGTTAACACATAAAGTTAATCTTTGGGAGATTTTGTCAGTCTGACTGTTTGCAGGTTTAATAAAAATATGTTGAAATTGTGGTTACTAAAAAAAACATACTGTTGGTAGTTAGTAAATAAAGCACTTTTAGCATTGAACCGGAGTTATGTAAACATCCTTGTGAATGACAATGCTAAGAACCCTTCTTCCTGATAGACATTCTTACAGAGGTGGATAGTATTTATCAGTCGTGTTGCTTATGTGACATAGTGCAAATGACCCGAAGAGGCAGAGACTATTAGTGAGTTAACCATGTAGCTACAGTACATCTCTGAGCACATCTGATCGTATCTGTCTGTGCGCCCTGCCTGCTAGACTACAGATGGTCATGCGTGTGCTTTACTGGTCGTCTACCTGGACAGTGCTTCAAACCTACCTGTAAGTGACTCTAACAGACTTTACTGTTGTAAATAACATGTCATTTGTATAATTCATTTAAACAGCATTTAGCATTCTAGTAAGTCAGCAGTCATCATGGCTAACGTATCGGCTGAGGATCGTACTAAGCGTTATACCTGTTGTGTACTGTACATATTGTATCAACCTAAGACAGAGATACTAATGATCTGCCTTTTTAATAATGTAATTTAGAGAAACCACAGAGAAATGATTCACCCTCAAAACCCCAGGCATGAAGCCAGGGTAAGATGATGTTTTTCTTTTCACAAATTCAAGACAGACAAACAGGTTTATTATGAACATAATGTGGCATTTTCTGTCTGATGGTTGAGTGTGTGTGTGTTACTACCAGAGTTAGTCTGTTTGTTAAGGTAATTCACTTTTTGTCAAATTCAGCGACTATCTCCACATGCTCTACGTGGGGGGTGGAGCTTCTGGGGGAGAACCCAATGGCATTGGTGTTTAATATATATTTAAAAACCTAATTTAATAGACATCATTATTTAATATAATGTCTTGAGTGTGTTCATGTCTGAATTGTCATGATGTTGGTATCACCATCTATGTAGTAATCAAGGCACTTTTATTTACACTCACCAAGAGCTGCAGACCTATATACTGTACATACTGTGTCAAATATGAACTGTCTGGTGTCTGATATGGTCTGTGGTGTCTCTCTGATAGACTGCCCTCTGCTGGTCAACGTTAAAAAGTCAGTAGTCAGTATGGTCTAACACAGGGGTGGCAAACCCTGGTTCTGGAGGGCCGCAGCCCTGCATGTTTTTGATGTCTCTGTGCTCCAACACACCTGATTCTAATGAATGGGTCGTTATCAGGCTTCTAACGACCCATTCAGTGGAATCAGGTGTTA
>JAODUK010031614.1:0-14005 GCA_027564635.1 Typhlichthys eigenmanni
GTGGGTGCGAGAGCGAGAGAGAGAGAGAGAGAGAGAGAGGGAGGGATAGAGAGAGGGATAGAGAGAGAGAGAGAGAGAGGGATAGAGAGAGGGGGATAGAGAGAGAGGGATAGAGAGGGATAGAGAGAGAGAGAGAGAGAGGGATAGAGAGAGAGAGAGAGAGGGAGAGAGAGAGGGATAGAATAAGACTAAAGCCAACAGGACACACAGGAGGACAGACAAACAGACAGGTAGGCAGCAAGGAAGCAGCGCAGGAAAGGAGGAAGCGTTCCGGACGAGGACGCAGGAAGCAGCCATGTTAAAACGCAGTTTTAACGATAACGTACCTAAATACCTGGCGGAGGAGCGGGGCGGCAGCGGGAGGAGAGGCAAGTAGAGGCGGTGGGGAGGTGAGAAACAACAACAACATAAACAACAACAACAACATAAACAACAACAACAACAACATAAACAACAAGACAAAAATAAAATAAACCAGACGGGAGTGACGCGAAGGCCACTTGTTGCGGAGCAGCGAGCAGCGAGGAGCTGGTCTTGCAAGGGGAGGCAGGCGAAGGCAGAGGGTTAAAATCCTGGGAATGGGAGTAGTAAAGAATCCCTCCTTCTTGGCAGGGCAGACGGAGAGGGCGGCCCCCCCTCCCTCCCCCCCGCCTGTAGGAATAAGCAGCAGTGCTTTTACCCCCTCAGTCTTTCTGTCCCTCCCTCTCTCTCTCTCCCTCTCTCTCTCTCTCTACCTCTCTCTCTCTCTCTCTCTCCCTCGGTTCTGCCTGCCGTGTCCTGGGCTACCCTCTTGCATGTGGCCAGGATGCAGAGAGAGAGAGAGAGAGAGAGAGAGAGGGAGAGAGAGAGAGAGGGCGGAGGCAACAAGAGGGCGGGAAAGAAGAGCTGTGAGTGGAGGAGAAAAAGCTGTGCTGATGATGAAACGAGGACGTGTTGGGGAGAGAGGGTGTGTGTGTGTGTGTGTGTGTGTGTCTTTTAGTCCACACCCCCCCACCCTTTCCCACCCACACACACACACACACTTATACAAATATGACACAACAACAACACTTAATCTGCCTGACAGTGTCTCTCCCAAAGACTTCCACCTTGCGGATGTCCCCCCCGCTACAGACACAGTGCGTTTACGCTACAACACTCCAGTTGCCGCGCGGACGGCCAAGTAAACGGCTGTGGCGGGCGGCTGCTCCGTCCGGCGGCCGTGAGCTGAGCTCTCCTCCGTCAACAGACCTCGATTTCCGGCAGGCAGTCAGATGAGCAGCGCTGGAGCAACGAGCGGTTAGAGGTGCAACGGCCGAGTGCCTCAGAGGGAACTCCAACCAGGCCCACGACCTGGCTCACAACCTGGCTTACACCCAGGCCCACGACTTGGCTCACAACCTGGCTCACAACCTGGCTCACAACCTGGCTCACGACCTGGCCCACCCTCTGGTCCACACCCTGGCCCACCCTCTGGTCCACGACCTGGCCCACCCTCTGGTCCACCCTCTGGTCCACACCCTGGCCCACCCTCTGGTCTACAACCTGGCCCACCCTCTGGTCCACCCTCTGGTCCACACCCTGGCCCACCCTCTGGTCCACGACCTGGCCCACCCTCTGGTCCACCCTCTGGTCCACACCCTGGTCCACACCCTGGTCCACCCTCTGGCTCACACCCAGGCCCACGACCTGGCCCACCCTCTGGTCCACACCCTGGTCCACACCCTGGCCCACCCTCTCGCCCACCCTCTGGCCCACCCTCTGGCCCACCCTCTGGTCCACACCCAGGCCCACGACCTGGCCCACCCTCTGGTCCACACCCTGGTCCACACCCTGGCCCACCCTCTGGCCCACCCTCTGGCCCACGCCCTGGCCCACCCTCTGGCCCACCCTCTGGTCCACATCAGTCAAAGTCGCAAGGCAGAGGAAAACAGGGGACGTACTGATACCGATAACGTTCCAATCACTACTGTCTTGTGCTACGCCCCTCCAGCTTCCCTATAGCAACCCCCTTCCCCCCGAGCCATTTTAAAGTCCTGGGATGGCACACAGCAAGTTTCTCGGCTCTTGAAGATGAAAAAAAAAAAGAAGAAAAAAAAAACTAGCTAGCGTTAGCCTGCGCTATCCTCAGCTTCTTGGCGGCCATTTTGGCTCGCTCTGTGGAGGCTCCGTCACCTTTAACATCACCGTTTATCATCTGGGACTACGCCATCCGTACAGGCTACCATACTTTACCCGTTCCTAACTGAGGCCATCGCTGTAATGGCACGGTTTGCAACCGGAAAAACCCAACTTCCCCTCTTTTTAGAAGCCATACCCCCGCCCGCCACTCCTCCCTCTCCAAAAAAAATCCAGAACTCACACAGGCCATGTTTTTTTCCCCTCTCCTCTCTCCCCTGAAGTAGCAGTTGCACGAAGCAGAAGGGGTGGGGTGGGGTGGTGGTAAGGTCCAAAAGCACAAATGGATCTCGCATCACAGAGTGTTGTTAATGCATCCTGAAATTTCGCAAACCCATTTAAGCCTCCGTAGAGAAGGGGGGGGGGGGGAGAGAAACCAACAACGGCAGGGTTTGCTCTCGTTCACATCAGTTTCTTTTTTTATTTTCCTCTCTTCTCTAAATGCGCACATATCTTAGCTAGCGAGAAGTCGGGTATGCCCAGAGTGGGAGTGAACAGCATGCTAATATGGCGGTGTGGCTAGTTACAGTCTATAACAGTGTCTGGGGGCTGAGACAGACCCAGCAAGAGAGTGTGTGAGAATCACTGTCTCTTCCCCTATCTCTCTCCTTTCTAAACTCTCAAATGATACTCGGGCAACAGCCGGGGCTGTATCCTGCCACCTGCGTATCAAAAGCCACAATATCTACGTGACCACCCTGCCAACATACACGAACACAAAGAACGCCTAGAGATGAAAAGGTCTGCACGCGGGGAGGCAGGACATCTCTGGGCTATACAGTATGCAAATATAAAAACTCACTCCTGACCTGTTTGTGAAAGAGGTCGGTGGAGGACGAGGACCTCATGCAAACCCGCCCCGGCTGGAAAACGCCGCCGCACCTAAGTTAACGTGGCGAGATTAACCCGACAGGAGTCTTGAGACGATGAAAACGCCTCGTCGCCTTCCCTGGCTGCCGAATACGCTACTTCTGCGAGTCAGTTGTTTACCATCTCTAACATGGGGCAGGAATTCAAAAAACTTGGCAGGGCCTGCGCTGCACGGTACGACAAGGAGGGTTCACTTGAGGACACGGCTCTGGTTTTGGCTGGGGTGCCAACATCTGACACTGTAGCCCTCTGCATAGCCTCGCCCTTGTAAGACTTGCCATTGATTAAACTCCAATATTAACAACCTCCTTTTAAGACACCTTCAAGCACCAGCGACTGGGGCTTATCAGATCATTTCATCGCTACATGCGGATTAAAGCCTTTCACCACCATATAAGACATTCATTGTGCTTTGAAGGTGCAATGCAAAGCTTGCACTTTAGAGTGTGCACATGTGAGCTATGTTTTTGAAACAGATCTTTTGAAAATTGGTTAAAATATATAGCAACGGGGGGGGGGGAGAGCTGCAGCAAAATCGTACCGTGTGACAAAACATATAAAAACTGAATTATTTTCTACTTGTTGAGTGCATCATGGACGCACATTTTTTTGTAAATTTGTGTTTTATAAATTAGTGTATACATTTGTGTTATTTCTTCTCTGTTCAATTAAATACACCATGATTTGCATGTCTTTACTTGTATCCGACAAATAAATCTGATTCCGACTAGGTTATCAAAATGAGATGGGCAATTCAACATGCCTGACACTGAAATGGTGGTCAAGTCAGCACCTACAGTATATGCTACATATCATACTATACAGAAATGCTATGACTGTACATTTGAATGGAGTACTAAACGGAGTAATGTGACTATTACTGAAGAAATATGGTCGTCCAGCACTCAGTATCAAACTTGGAAAGCAAACATCACTATCATTCATAGTGCAAATCCATCACTTAATAGAAAACACCTCTAGATTAAACATGTGGAACACACAGAGACCCTTTGTGCCATAAACCAGGAAGACAAAAAAATCTGTTGTATAGCAAAATAAATTGTTTAAAGAAGTGAACATGATTTAAATACACAAAATATATAATCTAAGTGGTTTTATCATACAATTACAGCCAGACTGCTTAGCTGAAAGGCCATAAGGTCCTCCCCGCAGAAGAACACCGGCTTTCGTACAACTTAAGGGCTCAGTCTTAAAATCCTCTTTAGTCTGGGCCACAGAGGCCATTTCCTCCCTGTATTGCTAGAAGCTTTATGTTAACAGTGAAGTCAACGTTCACAAAAGCAAAAGCTAGCATCTGGTACATTTGGCCACATTTTAATACCTTGACATCCGACAAACACAAGGATAAGAACTGGACCAACTCACAGAGTTGGAACACTTGCCTTACACCTTACTGTAACCTTGCATCAACACTTACCTTAAACTTTACTGTAACCTGACATCACACGATTAAGGATCTCACACACAGACAGACAGACAGACAGAATAAAGCGCGCGCGCAGACAGGCATACACACACGCGCTCGCAGACACACACAGACGTAAGCAGACACACACGTGAGCAGACACGCACATACACACACACACACACTCGTGAGCAGTGGGATCTGTGAGGTGGTCTAGCCCAAAAACCTTTTTCCCCCCACACACACACTCACACCGCAGCACGCGCCTCAACAGCTTCTCCATTACAGCCGTGACCCCCGGGGTCAAGCTGTGAAGTGTGCTGAACAAAGGGCATGACCTCGGGGTCAGAGGAGCGGCCAGGTCCCCAGAGCCGCCCCCCCCCCCCTTCCCCCCAGGGGGAGCATGCTGTTGACTTTTGGGAGTGAGGGTCGCTAACACGGTACACTAATAAGGATTAAGGGGCCGTCCCTTCAGGGTGTCACTGGAGGGGTCACGTAAATCAGTCTCTATTAACCTCCCTGACCCCCGCCGGTCATTACAGGGCCCGTGGCTCACTGTGGTGTCGAGGGTGGAGCACTCTGGGGTAATTACACTGACTTACACTGAAACAACAGCATTACCACCCAGTAGGGAAGTTAACACGGTCATATACGCTTGTTTCAGTCTTCAAATGTTACGTACCGTATAATAAAGGGATTTACCTGCTGAACATAACGGCAACATCGGGACAAAAAAAATAAAAAACTGCACAGTTGCAATAGTTAAGGTTCATGTTGCCTTGATGTAAAGCCCAAAATAGCTATTATGAGAACAGGTAAGCAAGCAAGGCACAAAAATCACAAAATGGAGGACTGGTAGACAATATGGCAGCCAGAATGGTGCTGTAAATCACACTGGTTGTATCTTGTAAACTCACACAACAAACATTTATCCAAGTAATGCAAATTCTAAAATGTTTTAAAGTTAGTATTTAAGAGGCTCCTTCCGTCACTCCGTCAAAACTTAAATTGATGCACATTTTGACAGATAGAAAGTAAAAATAATTATATGGTGGCAAAAATGCATGCAATATGTTATATAATGCATTTATGCATTTGGTGTTCAATTCTAATCAATACAGGTGATATCAAATAAACAGCAATGATTCAAATTCAAATATGGATGGGAAAATTGGGTATAGAAAGGGGCAGAGTTGTGCAATATGTTTAAATTGTTTACCAACTGCAGATAATCGCTTTTTATAAATGTGTTTTAATTTCAGAATAAAAAGAGCCTGGTAAATAATAAATTATAGTATTACATATAGGGACTGACTGCTGCAGACATATCAAAATGATTCCCCCTTTTTCCCTACTAATTCTTTTTTACTTTAAAAAGATTTTTATTAAAAGTTTTTATTTAAAATTAAAAAATACAAATGAAAATAAAACTATTAAAAACTAAAGCATTCAAGTTCAAAAAGAGAAAACTTTTTTTTTTTATGAAAAAGGAGAATAAATAATTATTCTGCAAAGCTTCAGGATGTTTTAAGCAAGACATGCTTGGTTTTGGTGAGCCATAATTGGCATAAGGAAATTTTACTAAGAAATTAGAATAATTATGCCATTCCAAATCAATGTATTATGTCAATATTAAAAACATATATATAACCATTTATTATTAGATTTAAGATAAGCAAATTAGCAGAGTTCACTATTATATAAAAACTTAAATTACTTATTTTTTTAACTATGTATAATCATTTATAGTTTTAAATATACTAAATCAGAAAATTATAATTTAGACCTTTAGCCTTTCTGTCTAAAATCTGTTCTTTGCCACAGCAACACATTTGAAAATAAGAATTCACATTTTCTAATACAAATATTAGTATCAAGCCTTTTCTTATATTGTATGTTTACTATGTTTAAATAGTGAATGCATGAATATGTAATTACAAAAGTAAAAACATACTATATGTTTAAATCTATAATTAAGTTTCTAGATAATGCATGTTCAATCACACTTTTTACATCTAAAATGAATGATGTGAATGCAACTGACAGAAACTTTAAATAAATAGCAGACATAGAGAATACTAATACAGCAACAGCACTTTAGCTCAAACACGTCTCTTCTCTAATAAACCAGTCACCTCTGAACTCAGAAAAGCAGAGTAAGGATTTCGAAACTGCACCGAGAAAAGTCTAGGGAGTCTTCCGGACAAGAGACAGTTAAAAACAGACATGCAGACTGTGGAGCCCTTCCTTCATTGATATAAAAGCAACGCACCAAGAAATGTATCATTCTGGTCCTCTCTTAACCACGAGAGCACCTTCTCTCATGTCATTGATTACCTGTCAAATTTCTTAAAAGATGCTTGGTTTTTAATTTAGACATGCCTTTAGCCTGTCAGGGTGAAATAATGTATTTCTAACAACAGCAAAATGCAGTATTTATATTAATATAAACTATATACAGTTAAGTATACCTCAATAAACTCTGGTTAATTTAAAAAAAATTGTCATCCTACTGGCACACTTGGTAAACTAAATATTTTCAATGGCCCGTGACAGAGAAATTGTAACAATGTGAAGTGCTCTCAGAATTTAAGCAATAAAACAAACATTTTACTATTGTTTCACATTCCAGAATTGGTTATTCTCACTTAAAAGCGTAAGTGGAAATGTAGTGTCTATATAAATATTTCTATAAAAAGATTGTGTGTGTATACCTTCAAGACAAACACATGTTGACATCTAAGCCCCCAGTGTTCATTCTACAGGGTGAAATTGATAAAAGGGAATCAAATTTGATAAGTTTTTTAGGAATTCTAAGGGAGCGCTACATCTTCTTAAATGCTTTAGACCTGCTGTTGAGTCTGTGTATTGCCATGTCAGTGGGTTAGTGCAAAATGGCTGGACTGGATGACGTCGCTTGGCCCAGTTCTGCACCCTGCACAACCAAACCCACCGCCCTACACATACACACACACACACACACACACACACACACACACACCAATGTCTTACACCCACAACTAAGGGAAAGAGAGAAATAAATCCTTCATTAGGGTACAGAACATTGTCTCAGAGGATATGCTGCGACAATGTGTCACTCTAACACGCACCCATATAATTCCAATTCATAACACTCCTTAGAATTTCTTTAATTTAACCGCCTGCGCAAGCTAGCACGTGTGCGCACCATGTCGCGATTGAAGTGCAGTTGCACATGAATTTATGATAAAAGGAAAGTTGCTATTATTACAACATTATCGCTAAGGGTAGTAAGACGTCTCATTCTTTGTTGCTTGTCGGTTAGTTCACATTGGGTACAAGGAAAATATTACCTTGACGAATTTGACGGTGGCATACAGAATTTTCATCTCTCCTGTCTCTGTATTTTAATAATGTGACAGCATGTAACCATAATGAACTAGTTTCTCTTCTCATATTCATTAAAA
Organism: Typhlichthys eigenmanni; assembly: GCA_027564635.1. Classification (NCBI taxonomy): domain Eukaryota; kingdom Metazoa; phylum Chordata; class Actinopteri; order Percopsiformes; family Amblyopsidae; genus Typhlichthys; species Typhlichthys eigenmanni. Next base: position 7,900 of record JAODUK010031614.1, read on the forward strand.
TGGGCTCTGGGAGAGAGATAGACTGTATGCGTGCGTGGGTGCGTGTGTGTGTGCGTGCGTGTGTGCATGTGTGGTGCACCTAAATGACCTACTCTATCTTAGGATACAAGATTAAAGATTTCAAGCTTTGTTGAAATTAAAATAAAAAATGAAATGAAGAGGAAAGGGTGCTAATAGGCCAGTGCATTTCTTAACTGGCAAAACCACCAAGTCTGGGTGCTGGTGAATTAGCTATAATTGGATCTCACAGAGATCTATCCCGGAGGAAAACGCATGCATTGACTATCTGAAAAATGTAGTATATGTAGCAAAATAAAACCTATTGTACCTGACCTATATTATTATTTAATCATGTATAGAAGCACTATCAGTATTTTTATTTAGTAATTTCATGTTATTAATATATTATAATAAAATGTAATAAAAAACTGTATATTCTGTCCTCAAATTCACAATCTACATTATTGTAAAAACTGAAATTGTATTTTGTACTTCACATAAACGAATACATACAGTTGGTCAAACATGTAACTATAAATACTCATACAATTAGTATTAAAAACAAACCGAGTACGCTAGACAGAGAAAACCCCATGAAAACCCCACTGGCTGTTAATGTAAATCAATAAGCCTCGCTAGGAGTATTCATTTCTCCTGCCGTGCCTCCAGCACAGTCCAATCTAGTGGGCCGGGGAGCGAGGCACTTTGCGTACGAGGGGCTGAGATGCTAGCAGTCATGTGCCTGTTGGCTGCAACAAAAGCCTGCCTATGTAGGGTGCATACAGATGGCGTGAGCTCCTTTGTGTGCACCGTTTCACACGTAGTAGCCTCGTTAGCTGCCAGGTCTGCGGCTGGGCTGCTGGCTAGCAGTAGCTAGCAGTAGCTAGCAGCTGGAACAACGTGCTCTCGAACCGCTGCGTTCAATGGCGGCAAACGTGCAAAAAATGGTTGGCTGACATAAATGCACACAGTGGCAGTAAAGAGACAACTTACTACAATCCCTAAAGATAATGTTAAACAACACACACACACAGACACACACGCACACACACACACACACACACACACACACACACACACAGACAACAATTGAACGGAACAGTCAACACAACATTCCACGTCACAAAATGTCACAGTAAATATTACGGTCAACCTCAGCACTGTGACACAAGCCTCTGAGGTCGTGAGATTGCATGCAAGTGGTCACTAAGGCCCTTCGGAGTTACACCCACTAAACACTATAAGCTTCTTCTACACGCACGGCATTGTGTATAATATATTAATTCTGTCTGCCTGTTTACGTTAGATCTGCCAAGTCACCAGGGTCTGACACACACACACACACACACACACACAGAGGACATTATACACAGCAATTTAACCTGAAAGATGAACAATGAAAGTGGGATAAATAATTTGGAGCCTGGAAACAGCTCTGAGACAGGGAGCATAGACATTCAGGAGAAAGCGCTGAAAGGATTTTGCAGCAGCATATTATTTTAGCCCTATTTATTTTTTTCTCTGTGAGAAATAAAAAAATGTTAAAAGGCAAGGATCGCTGGCCTTCGTGTTCTTATGCCTCGTAAGCTTCTTGTATGTGTATGGACAGGTGCTTTTCATTACAAAGTTACTGTATCATTTTAAACGTCTTTACACTGAGCGTATACTAAAGAACAGCCTTTTTAAGGAGGTGCTGGCAGCAAGGCCCACTCACTCGTGGGGTGAAAACATGGTACAGAAGATATAAATGTACGGTATGAGCTTCATCTGACAAACACCAACAGTGAAGACCTACAAGGGCTACTTCACAGATGATCTGGTTTTCACTAGGAATTAAATAAAGAGGGTGTACTGTAGCGGGACGTTTCAAAAGCATTTTCGTTTGCCACTCTAGTTTCATTATGGGCATTATGAAAACTGCATTAGGGTTACAGTAGCAATAAACTGACAATTCTGAGTTCTCAGAGGGTTTTTTGACATTGTGTATTTAACAGATTAAGGCTCAATTGTAATCTACCTATGTAAGATTTAAAAAAAAGAAAAACACAGATGTACAAAAATGTGTCTAGTGTCGGTCATAGGACATCTTTAGTCCATTAGAAAATTTAAAAAAGAAAGAGGCAAATAAAAAGGACATGAAATCAATAGAGAAATTACTTTTTTTGCCAGAGGCAATGGATACGAGACATCAAATATATTCATAAGTATAGTATACGGGAGAGGAAAGTAGAGTCATAAAAGATCTATTCTGTCATGCAAACCAACAATAAATCTTTAATGAGAGTATAGAATGTTCTTGTTAGACATTCACTCCCATGCTGGAACTAAACCCACCGCTCCACAATATGAGCTCATGTTAGCGTAGTGGCTCAGATATAAGCGCTTTCACAGACTCACGTGCTCTAGAAGTACTTAGGCATGCCGCCAAAATGGGTTACCAGGAATGTATTTAAAACTGATCATAAGCATAACTTGCTAATTACAACCTGTTCTGGGTGCATTCAGGCTAAATGTGTTCATGTAGTTAATAACTGACTTTACCACTATGGCAGGGCGATATATCGATATTTATATCAGTATATTTTCAAAAGAGATATAATATTAGACAATATCGCTTATATCGTTATATACCTTTTATTCAGAGTAGCCAATGAGAGAGCAGATACTGAGTCACATGCTCAATTTCCATTTCTGACAAACAGATACAGGTAGCCAGCTCGTATTAAAAGGTACCCTGTAATCAAAAACAAATTGGGATTAAATTGAGTAAACTGTCATTAAAGCTGAAATATTCACAACCTCTCTGCTATGGATTTAACCATGTACAACTACAATTAATATAGCTAAAAATAAAAAAAGTAAAATTTCCTTCAGGTATGTCAGGGTTTAATGGCCCTGACATGCTTCCTGGGGTTTCCCTTCACTCTGTCTTGTCATTACACACACCTGGTGCCCATTCCCCTAATTAGGTATATGTAGCCCTGTTTCTCCCTGTGCTTGTTGGTTATTGTTTGCTGTAATGGTGAGTGTCTTTGCTTCGTTTTTTGAATTAAATCCTTATCGTTACAACTCCAACCTGCGTCTGGTTTCTGCCACCCCCGCTCATTTTGTGACATAATAACCAACCCACAAAGAAACCAGCAGGTTGCGTTCATTTCATTGTTTTGTTTGCGCGGAGAATTGTTTGTAGCCATGGTCACCCTAGGCGGAAGCACATGGCCATGGATGTTGCCAGAGACGCTCGAGGAGGAAGAACGCCGTCTCAACGCCTATTTCGGCTACGCACACCCGATGCCGCGACCAAGAGGTGTGCACGTAGACACCGTGGACTGGTTCTCCAACCCCCTCTCCGACTTCTCCGATGATTCGGATGCGGAGTTATGCGAGACGGAGGGGTTTCATTGTGCCCCGGAGGACGTGTTGGTGTGGGACTCCGTGCTCCTGAAGCTAGTCCCGGCGTTTCCCGAGGCAGGCGGGGAACGAAGTTCCGCACTGAGTGGCCCGCAACCCGCTCCCGGTCCGGCTCTATCCCTGAGGCCTCCCCAGGAAAATTTTGGGGGGGGGGGGCTGCGAGGGTGTCCGAGGACGGCCTCAGAGCACCCCGAGGGGGGGTCTCTGAGTGCAGGACAGGAATTGCTGTTAGAGCCGGGGTCCGCAACGACACCAGGGCTGACGGAGGACTTCCCCGACCACAGCGAGGGGGACCTCAGCTGCAGCTCGGAGGACGAGTGGCACTCCCGGCCGGCGCACGGTGCACGCGGAAGTCGTCACAGCGCCGAGTGTCTCGGGCAGCCACCCAACGCCTGGGCTTTAACACTCTGAGTCTGTGTGTCGCCGCCCCGTGCACGACAGACGCAGAGGAAGCGTCGCACAAGCGGGTCCCGGCAGCCGCCCAGTCCAGCGGTGCAGCCACCGACGGCGCCGTCTGCCAGCCGTGAGGTGGAGCAACAGCAGCCAGCGCCTCCTGCCTGCCGTGAGGTGGAACAGCAGCGTCCAGTACCAGCACCTAGGCGCAAGGGGGGCCCGCCTACTCAGCAGCCAACACGCCATGCCAGCCCTGGGAAGGAGCTGCCGGTACAGCCCGTGGACTGGCTGGAGCCCGAGGACTGGGTCCCGCCTCGACCTCTTCTCCCAGAGGCGACCCCGCCTCTGCCTCTCACCCCAGAGTCGGCCCCGCCTCTGCCTCTTCCCGAGGACTGGCCTCCGCCCCCAGGGCCCGAGGAATGGCTGGAACCCGATGCCTGGCCTCCGCCCCCGGAGCCCGTGGAAGGGTTGGAGCCCGATGACTGGGTCATGCCTCTCCTCCCAGAGTCGGCCCCGCCTCTGCTCTTCCCCCCAAAGTCGGCCCCGTCTCTGCCTGTCAGGGTTTAATGGCCCTGACATGCTTCCTGGGGTTTCCCTTCACTCTGTCTTGTCATTACACACACCTGGTGCCCATTCCCCTAATTAGGTATATGTAGCCCTGTTTCTCCCTGTGCTTGTTGGTTATTGTTTGCTGTAATGGTGAGTGTCTTTGCTTCGTTTTTTGAATTAAATCCTTATTGTTACAACTCCAACCTGCGTCTGGTTTCTGCCACCCCCGCTCATTTTGTGACAAGGTATGATGTTTTTTCTCCTCATGAACATTTAACCCACTTAATAGAAAATACAGATATATATCGTGTATCGGTATTCAACATAAATATAACGGGATATGATTTTTGGTCCATATCGCCCAGCCCTAGTGACCACTAATACCTAAATCATGCAATTATAAATGTACAGTAATAATAGAAGCAGAACTCCTACGGGGGGCTAATGTCCGCAATTAAAGCAACACAATCACTGGTGAATCACTTAAATATATTATAACGGTGTTTGAATAAGACCCAATTGTTTACAGAATAAACTGCAAACAGTACAATAAACAGCTTTGTAGTTTTTCTTTTTTCCATATAGTATCACATATATTGTAATTTACCCACAAAGCCATATGTAGCCAGATTTACTTGAGCTGAAAGTTATAGAACAATTAGATTTCTTGTCTGACCATGAATTAAAATCTGAGACTCTCAAATACCGTAGCTATAGCAACCTCTTTGCCAACATGTAGCTTGTCAAATGTTCTAGTGAACGAGATGACATTGAGGGTGCAGTATATGTACCGTGCATCAGGCCATTTAAACACAAAGTACTAACCAAGATACTTACAAAACTAAAAAAACCTGAAATCCCTTAATTGATTGCATTGGTTTTAACTAACATGAGCCACTAGGAACCCATTTATCAGACTGGACCACAGCTTTATATGGCTACAGGAGGCCTTTAGAGAACCTAACATTTGATTCAAAAGCTATAAAAAAGTTTTAAAAAATAAATTAAAATTAAAAATATATATTAAAGCTTTTTCCGACATGCTTTCTTAGCACATTGTGGCTGGTGGTGTGTGACGTATGCAGTTCCATTTGATTGAAACATTTCCCTCCCCCCCCAATGTTGCCCCCCCCCTCCCCAACACTCTGGCACACTAAACAAGCACTAAACTGTCACAGCAACAGTACAGAGCTATATGTTGTATGCTAATTAAACCTTTGTCATCGGTGCCTCAAGGTTATTATAGGACCCCTCTTTTTGACCCCGTTCCCCACAGGCCACAATATTGTCCTTAAAGACAGACACACACGTACCACATGTGCTTGAGTTACATATGACCAGGGCAAGCTGGGCGCCTGACGACCACAGTGCTGAAGGAGACGTGCGAGAGGGAGGGGGTACACGGGTGCCCTGGCTAGTTCGTTTTCTGCCAAGGAGTCGCTTTTGACCTGATAAACCTGTGACTGGAACAAATGGTGCTGACTTATTCACACAAAATACTAAAGGCCCCATTCAAACAAGGCCCCGGGCCAACAATGCATCTGTGGAAAAACTAGGCAGCCCCCTGGTCTAATAGAGAGAGAGAGACTTAAGCTATATTCCATATGTCATTGCATGTACAGGTGGCGGGGAAATACGGGAATAACCAGTGAGAGTGACACAGACAACAGCACAGCCAACAGGTAGACTATTGGCTGGATAACAACCATCCACTGTCATTGCTTTGTGTTGCGGGGGGGGGGGGGGGGGGGGG
>JAODUK010031625.1:0-45000 GCA_027564635.1 Typhlichthys eigenmanni
AGAGAGAGAGAGAGAGAGAGAGAGAGAGAGAGAGAGAGAGAGAGAGAGAGACAGCGAGAGAGAGAGAGAGAGAGCACATTGAAGTAATCTCTTGAGCCATGCTACCTCTGTTTGTTTTACTGGAAACAAACAATGCTTTATGAGAATTTACACAAAAGCAGAAAACTCTCAACTTGTCTATCCTTCCATCTATCCATGTATGTTCATCAAGCAATGACCGCTGTTGAGTATCACTCATGACATTTGCATCCAATGGCGACGTCAACTTAAGCAAAAACACATGAGAGCGTTAGACTGAATATCAGGCTGTGATTATCGACGACCGAATCATAGCCGTCAATGCCTCTTGTCCAATCAAATCACTTGGTTGGTACTAACTGCTGTATGCACGTTAAGGGACTGTGGTGTTTAGAATGTTGTTATTTTGAACACTGGCTGACGAGCCGCTTTCTATCTTTTGACATTTTGTATGTTTGTTTCATTTAAACGGGTAGTGTGTAAGATCTACTTTTACACCAATATTGTGTTTATTATATCTTGATGTTTTGTATTTTTTTCTGTTTCATCAGCATCTTTCTGTATCCATGTGAACAACATTGTATTAACAGTATGTCGTAAAATGCTAAAGGTTATTTCATCTGAGATGTGCAGCATTGTGTTTGGATTAGAAATGAAAGCACAGTGGCCATATTTCACACAGTCCTACCCCTTTAACTCATTTCAAGGTTACGAGCTTTACTCACTGCTTGAGATCAGTGTCTCTTTGTGCCTGGTTTGGCTTCTGTCACTCTGTGACTGTATTACTGTCCCAAATTCTTCTTTGGTGTTCTTTTATCCTTTTCTTTGAAATGACACAAAGCACATCCTCCTCTTCTAACAATCCCTACCTGTGCTATATATTTATCTGACGCCCCCCCCACACACACACACACACACACACACACTTGATGGTAGATTGAAGTGACACAAAAGTATAATCTGTCAGAGTGATGACAAAGTACCGTAGCTGTGCAGGATCAAAAACATGCGGTCCATTCACAGACAGGAAACGCGCGGTTCCCAGCTCTAAATGGGTATTGTGTTTAATTGTCAAATATACAGCCTATAGGCAAAGACCTGAAGCAGTGTACATAATTTGGTGTAAAACTTGGCTAATCTTCTCTAAGGTTGTTGACAGGAATTATCATAGGCATTGGCCTGTATTTACGATGATATTGGCCCGGCTAAACATAGGGTTTAAATCAAGTGTCTTCATTGTCAGTTTGCCTAATTATAATAGCACAGTGATTATTGCAATAGTCTTGTTAATGTTAACTGTGGTATCCACACTGTGTATATTTCTTGTACACACATTTTAGGTACTCAGTGCATTTTCCATTTGCACTCCAAATGTCTATGTATCTGCTGGTTATATATTTCATACAGATAATATTATTGGAATCTGGGAATACAAGCAATGTATATGTCAACTAAAATAAAATTTCCTGTCACATCAAAACATTGGGGAGAATTCAGGCATTTTATTAAAATGCAAAAATGTACAATAATTGAGACATGTTTAACAACAGCAGCCAGCAGTCAAATTATTACATTATTCATGATTCACTTGTGTCAGAAAATAAAAAGCAAATGAATCAGGAAAAGCAATAATCATTGTCTGTCACATCTAAAATTGTCTTACAGAGTTGAAACTGTACTATGCTGGAACCCAAAAGGTAATATAATTTAGGGTCAACTCGGAAATGAGCATCGGCAAATGTTTGAAGAAATAGAATTTAGAGTTGCTATAGCAATGTATCTGCTAAATGTTTGTGTATGGTACTGTACAAATACACAATCTCAATCAAACTAGCCAAAGTTGTATACATGGTGGTGTGTGTGGGGGACACACGGCAACTCCACTCTGCCTCCAGTGGACAAATGATGAATTGCACCTGTTAAACATTCTAGGATAGCAAACACAATGTCCCCGAGCCATCAATTATTAAACCAGGTCCAAGGGCAGATTGGTAAGACTTCCATTATTGATTAAGGAAGGGCAATATCAGCAAGGCTTTTTCATTATTGATTGACTGTCACCAGAGTGACATTGGTAAAGGCTTAATTATTGATCAAGCTGTCACAGGCTGGATTGGTAGCATTTATGTTATTAATTGAATTTCATAGGGGGATTGCTGAGCATCTTGTTTTTGGTTGTTAGTATTCAATAAATTCAAAAAAAATAGTTTGAAGACATGCCCTTTATTTTCATAATACAGCCAGGTCTATCGTATATTCTTAAAATGGCAGTTTTAGTGCTTAAGTATACAGTACACGTTACAGTAACTTAACTATTCTTTTCTTCTTGTATTTTGTATTGCTATTAGTCTTCAGAAACAATTTAAGAAATAATTTGACAGCACCACAGTGCAACTGAAAACTCAGATCTTGTATGAGTTTATGATGCACGATACAGCCCAAGGTGGGGTGTTTCATGAATGTAAATAACACAGATGAATACAGATTTCAGTACATTTGAATGCACAAACCAGCACAAATGCATTGAATGACAATGTCATCTTCAAATCTGAGCTAAATGTTTATTTATCTTAGGTTGTTAGAGTAGCATGCTCGGAATAAGTCAGACACAGTACCTGCAACTATGTAGTCTCGTAGAGCCAGCCTTTATGTGCGTAATGTCTGGGACACTGCGCTATCATTGTAAGGGAAATTACAGAGACATACTTGTGAGTGACAATGCAAACAACCAATGAACATCAACAGCATTATTTCCCGAAAGATCGAGAGTCTCGTGTCGAGCTTACAGGAGTATGTGTATAAAACGTTCAGCACAGAGTTGCCTATGTGACCTATGTGGCTAACCAATGGAAGAGGCTGAGACTATCAAATATGAAACTCAGGTTTTCATGCCGTAAATCAAGACTTGTGGAGCCAAGGCTTCACGTGATCCAATCTAAGCAATGACAGTACCATTTTTCACTAAGCATGTAACTGTATGTATGTCATCATGATAGTTAAATATAAACATCCATGGAATGAAAGAGGATTAGAAGCTTTTTTATCCCTATCTGGCTGCTGGATGCTGTTTATGATATCATTTGCACATTCACTCTCCATCGCATTTGGGATACTGATTGAAATTCCACATTGGGATGGTGAGCCTGATGTCAGATGTGTTTAAACAGAGAACCTCATCTGAATAAGGAGCAGTTTCTCCCGTCTTCTCCTCCACCACCTCCCGACGCTGGGGGCCGTAATGAAGACCGACACAGGCAGAGGGACTATAATCCCCATTGATTAGAAAGTGGAGATCAAACGCTTCCGCCGCTGTCACCTCACCTCCCCATCTCCTCGGTTTACTGTGCCTTTTTCACTTTCTCTGCCCGTCTGACGCTCGCCCCCTGCTACATTCAGGATGTGCGGCGCGCCTGTTTCAAGTCAGTCAGCGTGGAGAAATGGTGTGTGTGTTGCTTTTGCCGTCGCACCCAACACACACAGACTTTATTTGTGGTTCCTGCTATGCTATGCCGCTTTCCTCCCAACCTTCCTCTTAATAATGCCCCTCCCTCCCTGAGACTCCTGCTTTCATTTTAACACGTTCATGCATTACTGCAAATGACAGCATTTCATTAAGGGCACACCCCTTCATTGTATTGTAGCACCTCTTTAACCTCATTGCCGACTTGAAAGTAACAGCATGTTATTTCTTAGGTAAGCTAATGTTTTAGCCCATTCTCAAGGGCAGGGTAGTCTACATGTGTTTGACTCTTAGACAAAAGGTCCAAGGTTCAAGCCCCAATGTGGACCTGCCTCCCAGCATCCTTTAAGATACTGTAGAATGTCCAACCCTAATCTCACAGACCCAGCCTTTACTTACATAAAGTCTGAGATACAGGTCTGGCTAACTGGGTCAACATCCGCCTGCTTGACAGGAGAGGTATTTTGATTGGCATGCACAACAACCAACTACATAAGTCGGATGTTAAACTTATACTAAGGAATTATTTGGTAATCTTAATGACGCTGTCTACAGGTCTTGTAAATCTGTTAAATAAGTAAGCAACCGTAACTTCTTAAAATAAACGGAAAGACTGAAATTAGTAAAGTGACAAGTGAGTGACGGCCAATAAAAATCTACTACCCCACTTCCTGTAAGTGCTAACAAGCTACAGTATGTATGGAAGAGGCTGACACTTGTCAAACCCCTATTTGCTTCGCAATACTGTAATTTTAATCACTGTAAGTGTCTTTGGATGGAATAGGAACCAACTGAGCACATTTCATCCGTTTTAGATGCTGAGTCCTAGTCACACTGTTGTGTGTGTCTTGAGAGAGTTGCAGAGAGGGACAATTAACTTGTTTTCTTAATAAAAGCATGGTGATGCGAAGCATGCATACTGTACATGGTGATTAGAGCTAACAGAGAGATAATTGTCTGATCAGATGTGTGCTAGGGTTTGATAGCCACACGGCCAGCCTATGCACACAAAGCAGCCATTAAGGCACATTAAACCATGAAATTGGACATTATCGTATCACTGGAGGGAAAAAATTAATGGTCTGTTATGTGTCTTTATTCCTTATTTCTAAAAGAAAGTCTGCACTGTACTGTACGTGTGTCTGTGTGTGTGTGTGTGTGTGTGTGTGTGTGTGTGCATGCAGTACCTTCAAAAGGATTTAGTATTTTCTGCATCTGTCAACAGTATGGAAAATATGTAATAGGTATTACACCCAGCAGGCATTTCAACTATATTTTGGTCCCCTTCTAAAAGAAAACCATGTCTTTTTAGACGAGGTTAAGACACAAACACAATTCCAATTTGTCTTCCTACTGTAACTTTGCTTTTTTCTCCAGAGTGGGTCATACATATGTAGTACATTATGGTAGCAGAGGTACATACAGTGCCTTATAGCAAAGACATTGTGGCAATACCCCAGCCATGGAACATTTAGAACAATAGGGCACTGCGGGGAACCTTTCAGCAGCACACACATGCTGTACGCACAGAGCCTCACGAGACCATCCTGATCTCGTGAGCTTCAGATTAATTTTGCCGTGAGAATCAGTCCGGAAAGCCTCGGAATCATTTTGAATGTGTTCGAGTAGCAAGTGAACTTTCCAATCAGCGTCGTGTTTATAACTATACGGGCGTGGTTTAGGTGTGCCAACCATGGTGCCTACAGCGAAAAAGACCAGATGGTACATCCAATCAACTGCCAAGTATTTTACAGCCATTCACAAAAGAGTGTCAATGTACGGCTCCACAGATGGACTTGTGACAACAATTCCTCTGGCATGTCAGGTTACACACGCGCTCGCACAATACACACGATCATGAAGCAACTGAAAAAGCACATGCAGTCAGGTATACAGTGTACACAAGAGTTGGCACACAATCTGCTGAGAGTGGATAAATATTGAAGGAAGAGAGTTTCCTAGTCTGGTTTTGAGGCACAATGTGTTCCTAAAACACACACACACACACGCACACACACGCAAACAAGCATTGTTTGCTCCTGAGAGTTTGTCACTCACCCTGAGGGATAAAATTGCAATGTTGTATGACTGTGTTCAGAAGTAATGCAAATTCTCTGAAAATTAGGTCAAAAATATCAGATTCCTCAGGCAACAAATAAAAACAGAGGGGGATGGGGGTGGGGGGTTATCAAGTAAACACAAGATTCAAATTTGGAGCCTTAAAACACAGTAAGCTCTAATGATAACGCCTGTATCTGACTGAAGAGCAGAAAGGCACATTCACATAATCACACGATCACATAACCAGTAATCATATTAGTGGTTTGTTGTCATACATGCATTTAGGTATTCTGAATTTTAACAGTTTGAATTTTTCCATAAGTTATAACCATGTTGAATGGAACAATACAATCTTGTGACAGCCCAGTATAATTCCCAACCTCTCAATAGTGTCCTTTTGTATTCAGCACCTGCATACTCAATAATATTTTGTAAATGTAAAGATGCCCACACACTCACACTAAGACAAACACATGCATTCACAGTCATTATGTCTCAGTTCCAGGGAGCTATCCCGCTGTGTAGGAGGATATGTAACAGATGATTGTGTTTCCTTCGCCAGTCAGTGGCGGCTTTGTGCTTATGGGAGCAACGATGCGGAATGCTTTTACATGTAAATCCATCACAGTAGTTCATACCTGACCCAGCAGTTGGACACAAAACCTGCCGACGTGACACAAAATACCGAGCATAAATAAAACTGCGAGACAAAAGCAATGAAAGCATATAATACTAAATCCATACTTCATCTCAATTTCAGCAAAACATGGTCTAATTTCCATTTTGAGGAAAAATGCTAGAAGGAGCTGTGGAAATGTGCATAAAACAAAAATGGTTGGTACAGTTTAATCTGGTCTAATAGTTATGATACTACAACTATGTTGGCACGTCACTGTGTCCACATGTACACTGCTTCATTTTAAACCAGGGGTTTTTCTGTTTTTTGTTTTGTTTTTAAAAAGTTCCTTCCACACCAGCACAATTTAATAAAGAATAACGTCCACACCGAAACGCAAAAATATGCTGTAAACTTGTCAAGAGCATGAAAAGCCAGCGATATAATCCAAACCTTTAAAGCCGTTTTGGTCAATCAGAAGCCTGACTACTGGTTCTGAAATGTAGTCAGTGAGTCCATAGTGCATTCTGAACCTCTGCTCGTCAGTTGCATAGTAACTATATGTAAACATGTACTGTAAAAAGTCCCGTTCTCAAGGTTAAAACCAACACACTATTGCCTATGTCCGCCATTGCTCAAACATTGTGCATGTAAACCAAAGAGTTTAGAATTATAGCAAGATTGAGCATTATAATGCATTTCAATAGAAATAAAAATGCAACGCTTCTGGTCTGAGAAAATGCACCCCCTTCTTTTCAAGAATCGAATGTGGAAGTTCCATCTGTTGGGACATCTCTGTTAAATTATATTCTCTCTGATATGAACAGTTGCACATCAAACTAAAGACCGGCACACAGGCTGACGTTACAAGCCAAAAACTCAGTTTTACTTGTCTACACGAGAACATTGAGGACAGAGTTTTAAAATACCCTGACAGGAGATTTGCTAAACCTTCGGTGTTAGTGATCAGATGCACTGTGTGGATGAAAGGCCAAATCGCGCAGAAAAAGGTTTGTTTATAAAAATAGCAGTGTACGTGTGGACATAGTCTAACACAGGTGTTTTGAGAGTTGACAGACATGGGACACAAACGGGTTTGAAACTACAGTGTTGGCAAACATATAATGGGAAAAGCAATACTTTTCTGTCTTCAGTTAACTAAGTATAATCCTCACATCATGCTACTTTCACAGCGCATGCACAATGCATTCAGAACAACAAACAGTTTCACCTAAGTCGATATGTTTAAATCTGATTAATTCCATTCATTAACTCAAATGTTTTTGTAAACTAAGGAGATTGCTGAGACATACTGCATAGCAATGGCAATATTGTGGACTCTGGCAGTGTGAGAAACTTTATGCAATGTTGAGAAATGACAATGCGGTCTAATTACCGCCACTGTATAAAACATTATACAGTACTTCACACCAGTACCACACTCTGTAATCAAGGCCTATGTACAGTATGGACTGTATTGGTATATTCACAATAAAACAGAAACTGCATTTCCCCTGCTGTTCCATCTGAAAAGTGTTTTACAATTACAGTAATGTGTGGCCTGCTGAAGGCCTACAGCAAATGGAGGACAAGTAGGTTGTGACGTTTGCTCCAAAATCTGAAAGAATGAACTTCTTTATCATACAGTATTGGTTAATTTTAACAATAGATGTTTGTATGAAAATGTATGTAATATTAGTTGTTCTATCTAAAGCAAATGTGTGTAAATCCATGCAATTAATCATTCAACAGAAAATGAATGCCAATCATTTTGATAATTTTGAAGGTTTGGTCAATGCTGAAAGCAAAGCACTGCCAATATATTTCACACACTGAAAAATCTGCCATTGTGTTGGATAACAATTATGTGACAAACTAAGTTTCATTTGTCAAACATAATTCCATTGTTGATATTTGTAAGCCGTTACTGTACAGTATACTGTATCTTTAAATTCATAGGCTGCCAATGATACCTGCTTTGGTGAGAAAGTAACTATTGTATACTGTGACATTAACATTTCTAAATTAAATTAAATATTTTAATGGAGGTAGTAGTCTAACTAGATATAGTTCAAGATAATTGTGTAAATTGGCTCTGTGTGCCATTGAAGTGGCTCTATATTACTTTCTGCCAGTAGAGGTCATACTAGAGTGCTAGCATCTCAGACCAAAATAAATGCTTGTGGGCCACACACACAATACACACAAACACACACACACACACACGCACGCACTAACATGCATTAACGCCAGACCGGCTATTAAAACAACAAAAAATTACAACACACACAACATGTGTGGTGTCCGTCTCTTCTCACTAATCAACTATAACTTTACATATCAAATAGACTCTCAAACATTGTATAATAATATTGTCTTATTGAGACAGACACAATGTTTTTTAGATGACAGTAGATACTGTAGTAGGTATTTTGTCAAGATGGCACACAGCCAGTGGTAATCTTGCGAGTGTGTTTGACACAAAGACCAGTGTAGCCAGAGAAAGACACACTGCAGTCAGAGAGATCAAGACACAAAGAAAGACATTTAAAGTAAATCTGAAAGGCAGAATGCAAGGGAGAGGAAGAGATGGAGGCATCACCATAAAAGAAAGACAGACATAGTGAGACAGCTAAATACATTTAAGACAGGCGTACATAGAGAGAGACAGGCATACCAACCCCCCCCACACACACACACACACACACACACAAACAAACAGCAGTGTAGTCGTGTGTGAGACTGGGCCCTGGAAGAATAAGGTTTGTCTGTATAATTTTGATCAGCGGAAGATAGATCCCATTTCCTTTTATGTTGATGCAGTAGATGGATTTCCACCACACCATTCATTCATCACCTGCCAAACGCAAACCAGCCTTGGCCCGTTTTATACCAGTGAAAAATAGGCTGTGGAGCATCTTCTCCCTCTGGAAAATAAAACCTGTTTACTCATGTTGTCAAAGACGACCATCACACTGTTGAAGCTGATAATGGAAGAAGATGTAATGGCATACACTAAAAGGATAAGGGGGCTTAACCACAGTGAGCATTACATGTGAAGTAAGTCATTTGTAAGAATGATTGCTATTCAAATGCAAATCAAAACAAAAACAGCGCTTCTACCTTTAATGACATAGGGTGCTACCTCACAAGCTCCGCCCCACACATTAGAAACACACTGCAAAGGCTATTGTTGAGAGCACCCAGTCTCACACACGATTGGTTTTTGTTCATATTAACAGAGCCAGGGCTGTGTAGAAACCAGATACTTATTTGACAAAATTGTATTCACGTATACATTTGCTTGCATACTATACCTTTAACAATTAATGGACCCACACACAAAATAACCCATATCATGCTTTAATTAAGATGTGTTGCTACCCATTCCCGCCAGTGGGGAAAGCTTCATTTTAGCTAAGGGGTATCTAATTTTGCACATTTGTCTTCCATTTGCAGAATGGATGTGTCTTTAATTAGGAGAATAAGTGCAAGTGCTACTCTTTGTGGCAAACTACATAGATAGGAAATCAATAATGATACTCAGGTATCACAAGTTAATAGACAGAGCAACATGAAAAGCCATGGCCACGCTATATTCAGACACAAGTACAAAGCCAAGCTGCTTCTCAGTTCCTCAAAGAACACCCTTAGGAGAAACATTGACATTCTGCTTTTCTTTCACTCTTCTTTTACTTAGCTTTTCTTTTAGTTTCTTCTCAGTCTCAGCGCTGCTGCTCTCCCCCACTCAATAAACCTTCCAGTTTATTGAGTGGTGGAGAGATGCCAGTCAATACAGTACACTGATATTTTATAAACCACAACCCCCCCCCCCCCCATACCCCTACACACACACGTACGCAGAGAGAAACCCGCCTTTACTCAGCTATTATAGTCTGTCTATCCTAAAACAACAGACTAAAGGTTTGAGGGTAAAGTGCAAGCTACAGTAGCAAAACAAACAGCAGTTTTACACAGCAATCTTACTAAATGTGTTACAGCACATTGTTGACAAAATTATGGAATACTGAGATAATTATCTCTGTGTGTATTGAACGCTTGATCACCAGGGTACACAGGGGCAGATAAAACCACTCCTGTGGCAGAGTGTGGTTTTATGTTAAGTTGTAGCTTTTCTACTCATGCATATATGCATTTTAGGATGCGTTGAAGGAAAACGGGAGTTTCATGCAAAAACATGGGAGATGTGTGACGAGAGACTGATGATCTATTCTGTTGTAGCCTACTGGGCAGCATGCGTGGAACCGGTTGGTGGAGTTCTCCGCCTCTCAAAAGCAGGTGTAATCCAGTCAGTGTGTTTGCTTGCATAGCAGAAGCGATGGCATGAAAGCAAGACGAAGACAAAGGACATGGAGACAGGCAAACCAACCTCCAGTGCACACCTATATTGGAAAGATGGCTCAGAGTGGTGCAGGGAGGCGAGGAGCAGAGGTGTGGCTCTGGATATCCTGCAGGATGACTGGGATTGTGAAAGGAGCGTGAGAAACAAGTATAGAGAGAGCTCTCAATCAATTTTTATTAAATCTCACTGCAGTGGGAACACGGTAGACTGAGAGGATAGAACAAGGCTTTTTTTCAGTTGGGACAAGTACTCGTTTGTAAAATGTTTTGTGTGTTTATATGGTGGCTGATATTTTTTTTTTAATTCTCTTTTTTATTATTCATATTAATATCACTGGGCCTCATTCACCAACCGTTCTTAAGAACAGATTTGTTCTTAAACCCAACTTACACAGTTTTCACAAAGATTCTGGCCTTCACCAATGTTTTCTTATTTGGGATTTGTTCTTCTGTAGGAACAGAATCTACGCACACTCAAGAGCACTCTTACGCACAATTGAGAGCTGACATGTTTACGCAAAACAAGTAGTTATATCGTTTTAGTCAGTTCTAATTTTAAAATGTATATTTCTGTACTTTTTAATTTTATTTTGTATTATTTATCTAATTATTTTCACTATAGTTACACATAATTAAAAGTGTGTTTGTTTGTGTTAATAAATACACAGTACAATTACAGTTCTGCATATTCGTGAAGCACTTTTAACTCACTACTTTTAACTCACTATGGGCCAATTTGACAGTTGACATTCCACCCTACAGTATAATGAATTGCCATCCATCATGAAAGTACTTGTGAGAACTGAACCTTTTAAAGTCTAAAATGTTTAAATATATTTAAAGCTGCCCTACTTAGCATCCTATATTCCTTGTTTGGCCATTAGATGACAGCACATGTAGGTAAACATCACGCCAACTACTCCCCCTCCTTCTCACAGATACATAGGTTTGAAAACAACTACTCTTAGACCAGCAAGAGTGTTGCCACTGTTATCAGTATATTTAATTATATTATTATATCTAAATTATTATTATGCAATTATCTCTGCATCATTTTATATTGACAAAAGTGGAAATTTGAAAGGCATCATATGAATAACTCAACACAGTAAAGTAGGTTATGCTAAGTTTATGCTAGGCAGAGGAGTTTGTAAGCTGTCATCGCCAGTGTTGTCCTGTTTCTAAAAAACAAACAGTATAATAGCCACTGCAGACTCACGTCTCCGTCCCACCCAAATCTAGTGGTTGTTATACATTCCTGAAGTGAACTGATGTAGATTGTAGATTGCTATCTTTCAACGTGTCAATTGGCTATTTTCTGTCGCTAAAGTAAATATTTTATGCAATTTATGTTGAGACATGCAAAATTATGATGCAATGTCTCCTGCTGTATATGGGTGTGTAGATGACACGGTAACGCGCCCATGTTTTACCCGTGTCGAGGCACACACAAACCAAATGATGGCATGGTGACCGTGCAAACTGACTGTGAAAGTTGCAAGGTGCAAAAGAAGAGGGAACCTACTCCCGCTAATGCTTTCTATCATAGGCGTAGTTTTGGAGAGGGGTGGGGGTGCAGGGGATGTGTCCCCCTCAATATTTAGAACAAGTGTATTTGTCCCCCCCAATAAAAACACGAAAGACGCACAAGGGCCACCCGACGATATCGGAGTAGTAGTGCATTATGCATATTAACGGATCATTGAACAGCTTGACAGTGTAGCCATAACCTAGAATAGGCCTACTACTCTATTGGTTACTGTAATGGCCTATGTTGGATATTTTAATGTGTACACTGTGCACCCCATCCACACTGCTTTACGCCGGCATATGGCATTGATGCACTGCTTGGAACCTTCAACTGCTACACGCTTTGCCAGACGCCCAAGGAGAAAATATTAACTTTTTTGTTCCATGTTATATAGTGAGCCACTAACAGACACAACCCATTTTGTGTGGCCTGTGTGACAACATCGATGCTACACACTTCTAAGCACTGCTCAACTTGAAAGCCCAGTTTCAGCTCTAAAACAGAAGCAGCCGCGTACATTTGTTTAAACCGCCGTCATTATTTCAATCTTGAGTTTCCTCTTCTATTGCTGTCAGCGCACTTCAATGATATTTGTCCGGTATTGAACAAAGATGAATAGTGTTTATGTATTGATTATTTTGCTTTGTGACACAAGACTCACTGCTATACAGTAGGGGGACATGTGAGATGTGCCCCTTGTCCACTGTATGAAATATATCTACTGTATGACAAGCTAACCTGACAGAAAACAACATTATTTTTAGGGTAGTGATTTATGAATCGGGCAATAAAACAAGCCTCTTCCCAGGGCATCCCTATTACTTGTATCATACAGCAATCAATTGTAGAATGTAACTCCCATTCATTGCATTTTAATGATATGTTCAGTATGTCTGACAAGTTGCTGACTATAGAGAAACCGTGTGTCATTATCCTGGGGGAAAGACAAAAACATGAAAACTGTGAACGGACCCTAAAAGGAGGAGGAAATTGTTTATACTGTATGTAAGGTTTCTGAGACAAGGAGGCTCACGGCTTGCCTGAATGTCATCCATCATCCCAACATGGTTAAAAAAAAACAAGAAAGAAGAATACATTACTCTATTTTAGTGAGGTTTTTCCACACTGAGGTTACACTATATGCCACCATTCTCTCACAACAGCAAACATGACCCTGTTGATTTGTAAGGCAGTAAATTATCCTATCAGCGGGTAACATCATTTTTTTGTAGATGGGGTCAGAAGTAATGGAAAGTCATTTTCACTAGGGGCTGTTTTCCATGTGGATAACTAAGGCAATGCCTGTTCATCTAGGACAAATGGCTGCCATTTGACTGAATCACTATGCAACCCAGTTTAAAGCAGCCAACTAGCGATGGCTGAGACCTTGGAAGCCTAAATATGTCCTGTGTCTCCTCTCAACTGGAATTTTAACTTGCAGGTTGAGCACCTACAATTTCTGAAAATGTTTATGTTGCCATAATGCGCTGCTCATCGTGTGTATCTGTGTGAAGTATTCATCCCGATCCTGTCCCACTGTTTTCTTATCCCCCGGCTACTTCTTTGTCCAAAACCTGGATAGTAAGAATTCAGCACAAGAGCGACATCATTACTGTTGTTGAAGTGGCAGATAATTATATCTCTAGAGGGTCTGTATCTTGCTTTGAGGTTGTGGGTGTTTTCAGTGAGTTTTCCTCTCTTGCTCGTTTAATATGGTCAAAAACAGTAATATTGGCCTAGATCAGGCGGTCAGGGTGTCAGGGGGTCAGGGATTTCAGACTCTTCGCGGGACACAATCTTTTAGGAAAATTGACAGTGGGGTAGCTCAGTGGTTAGACGAGGTCCGAACCTCGTTTTCAGAAAATGCCGCTATTTGTCTACACCACCCATGTAACCATTAGGGCAAACAAAGCACGAAAGTGTATGGTGGTGGATACCAAAGCTGATCTAAAGAAGGATATGTTTCTATGGATACTAGATTAGGCGATTTTATATAGTATAAATACAAATATAAGGTACGTAAAATATAAATAAGACAACGCCCTTAACAATGTCCTATTTCCTTCTCTCAATTAATAAATTGACATGGCTTAAAACAAAATAGACCAATAGACCAAAGTTTTTTGCCAGCTATCAATATACATTTTAGCGATTTTCTATTTTAGAAACGGTATAAATGGTATACAATAAAATCAACCAAAAAAAAAAAAAAGATTTTAAAATAATGATGTATAATATAGGTCTACAAAATATTTTTGAATGGTCATAAAAATCAAAAAGCGCGACTCAAATCATTACAACACATAACTCATGAGCGAACACATTTAATTTTTTTGACTTATATGTACACTAACTAACTAGAGTCTAGTCACAGAGGTCACTAGACCATACCCGAAGTACTACAACACATTCTGTGTCATCACTGGTATTTCCCACATACTGTACTGGTAAAAGGAAAGTGCAATGTTGTAATAAAGGTCAGGAGAGTAGTGGTCTGCGGGCAGATCAAAGTATGATTTTTTTTAAAGTTAATGAGAAAAGTTAAACATTTGTTTTATTAATTTTTCTTGAGAAAACATCCCTTTTAAATCTATAAATAGTCCTAAAAGTAATCCTATTTTTCAAAAAGCGGGTATTGTAGCGGGTATTGTAATGGATTAGTTTGTTTTTAGTTACTACGCAACCCTGTTTATAACATAAAATAGTTTAGCATTTAGATTCAGTGGGACCATAAAGTAATGATCATACAATGGTGCATTTGAATACTCTCTTTGTATTGTATTTAAGTAATATGACGATGGCTTAAGTCACATGTGTATAACGAACATAAAAATAGCTTGCTGGAAAATAATTCAATATCATTAATAGTACATAGGATAGGTTTTCAGATTTAACTAAATATTCAAACACTTTTTCATTCACAAATGTGAGTCACCACTTCAAACAAGTTTGTTATACCCATTATTAAACAACAAATAGCCTGTAGTGAACAGACAACAGTGGAGTGAACAAGACATTCTATCAACGGTGCGAATCCACACAGAACAACACTGCTGCCAAGGACGTGTGCTTATATAATTTAGAAGAAGGGGAAAGTGATGTACTGTACAGGAAGTAGTATTGGTCTGTTGTGTTTCTGTTGTGGGGACACAAATGCCATTTGATTTCACACTGTTTCCTTGTTAGAGTCATACTGGGTTACTGGGTGACAGATTCCATATGGCGCGCCATGGAGACAGCCACAGCAGATTGCTAACTGCACTGGTCCCAGAGATGGGACGCTGCTAGCATGGTGATGCCCCTGTACAACCTCTGCATGTGTGCCTGGTAAATGTGCTCAGTGTTTGTGGGGTAATACAATCCTTTGTGCAGCAAACACCTCCCCCCTTTCACAACCGCTGTTTATACCTCACCTGCATTTCCTCAAGCCACTAGGCTCACTCCCACGCCACAGCCAGCTCCTACACCAGCATCGGCAGCATCTATCTTCTGGACAGCAGGGCTGAGTGGCTATTACTTCGCAGCAGACCACATAAAAACCACAGCAATTATACGCTATTGGACCATTTGACTGTCTTCTTACTGAAGAAAGGAGTGGGGGAAAAAGGATAGAAGCAACGAGCGTAGAAGAGGAGAAACAGAGAGGAGGATTGAAGCTTGCCATGGGGCGAGAGGTCTTTGTCTGTGGGCTAAAATGGAGATGGGAGAATTAAAGCGTGTGAAAGCAGCTGTGAAATTAGGGCTGATGGAGTACCTGTTCTCGACGGCCCAGCTGAGAGCTTTTAAACTAGGCGACCACGGAGAGCTGGAGTGTTCTGCAAGAAGTACTCGTAAAATGGCTACTTTTAAGCCTTAAATGATTATAGTTTCACTGGTGCTCTTACTAAAACGATTTGCCTTGATACTTGATACTTGGATGGCGATATAGTTATTACAATTCATATATTTAGTAGAGCTAGAGATATGTTATAATGCAATGCATATATAATGAAAAAATGAAGTTATACATGTCTACTAAATGTGAAACACCAATATGAAGTCTCAAAAAGTGAAAGAATCCACAAAATAGCTAATGAAAACTGTGACATTGATAGCAGAACATATACAGTATTTTCTACTACAGGTCTTCCACAGGGGGTCCTCAAAATTATTTAATCCCAACTTGATTTTCTTGTCAGAAAATATATCTGAAAATATACCTTAGAATGAATACAACAATATATCAATATGTCAATTAATGCAATGCTGTAGTTAGTGGCCGAAAATACCTACATACATGCCACGAAAGGACGGCCTACACATTATTGTTGGTAATGTAATACCATATGTGAAAATATTTAGTTTTATGTGCCGTGTTTCTATCAGCCAAGGGGTCCTTAGACCTCTCTCTCTGTTCTACCACAAAATGACTACATTACAAGCAACTCCACAAAACTACTAAGACAATTATTTAAACTGTTGGCTTATTGATAGTAATATATGCAACTTAACCGCAATATTCAAGCTGCTAGCCCAAAAATAAAACATTGATCTATTTAATAAAACATAATCACTAATCATTTATTTATTTATTAAACGTCCTGGCACGAGGGAGCAGCTCTGTACATTGGATGACCTTACAATACCATATCTACTAGGAATGCATTAATGTGTCTAAAACTGAAATCTACAGTGCCATACTGTAAATAGCATCCATAATTATTATGTACCTCCCTTAAATTTGCATATTAAATTAGTAGTCAGTAGCCAATCAGAAACTTCTGTCTGATTATACCACTGCCAAATGTTTGACTACAGACAGTTGGCTGTGCAAGCTAACAGAGTTATCATCTAATGACCAAGTTTCTCAGGCTCGTATACTGTAGATAGTTTAGTATAGTTCCCAAGTAGCCTATAATTACCTACGCTTTACTCAATATCCCCACCACCACAGATGCAGTCACAACAGAAAACCATGTCTATTTATCACGGTGTGGCCAATGACATTCTCAGACAACTAAAAATAAATGTCTCCAACCTCTTATTAATCAGGCCGAGGATGTAGATACACAATGCAGCAAAGCATGACGAGCAGAGTACTAACATGAAAATAACAAATGGCTGGCTGTCTCATTACACAAACAAATCACATTAGATATCCTCCGGAAACCCCTCTCTTTTAATCAGTATTTCTATTAATCAATTCTGGTTTGCTGCTTTTCATTCCTCTTACTGTCTAATTTTTTTTCCACCAGCACACTATTGTTTCCAATGACTCCCCATGGGCTACTGTATCACCTCCCTCCTCCTCGCAGAGTAATGTGTCTCTCCTCTGTCAATGCCTCTTTGCCTCTCTCTCTCTGGCTTGGTATCTCTCACCCGCTCTCTGCTGATCAAACTATAAAAGCAGACGGAGGATCAGACCAGACTGTTGCATTATTCAAGACTTCTTCATAGAGAAGGCTTTGGGTAAATCACCCCATAAAGGCTGTGACCCACCGGGCCAACAAAAGAGGACACTGACTTTAAATGAACCACACCCTGGGGCGTGTAGGTAGTGTCTCAATGAAAGCTACCCCACTGAAGCCTCTGATGAAGACCATAGTCTTTATACAAGTTTACCACGTATGGGGCAGGAGCACACAACCTTTCACTAGACTATCCTATCCTGCACGGGTTTATTTAGTTGACCTTGATCAAAAATACAAAAAAATGATAATTGTAGGCCTATACTGGTGGGCCTTTTTTCTAATATAATGTAACTAGACATTTAGCTGTTTCTAGAGAAACGGGGTTAGCTAGCTTACATCAGGGCACCTTAAAAGTCCAAAGCCTTTACTTGTTTTTTTAAAATGCATGTTTGTGTTTAACTCTATGTAAGATATGTTATGCTATTACTACTTAAGAGAAAATGTTGCACAGGTTAGTGTCTGTATTTGAACCTTAGACTTCTTATACTTCAGGCATTCACCTTAATACCGGTAGGCCAACCTGCCAGTGTGACCTTCAGGACCAGGATTGGGGGACACTGTTTTAAAGTGTGCAGCAAACAAATCCATAGTCTTTAATAAAAAGTGGGTTAGAGACGCTTAAGTCTGGAGTGGTTCATCTTTAAAAACACTATAAAAATAACACTTCATGGCATGTTCAATTTCTTAAAACTGATTCTCATTTAGTGTGTTATCAGTGTTATTGAGACCACGGCCGAGATGCTGGGATGCGCTAAGATTATATCTATATGTTCATATAGTGTACAAACACACACACACACACACACACACACACACACACACACACACACACACACACAGCATCTGTGCAGCCTGCATGCGTTGTTGCTGTTAGCACTTTAGCAGATTATTGGTTATCAAATTTTCTGCTGGAGTGCCTGGATTGACATTACCAAGGTCTTGACACCTCTTACACAGTGTCGGCTAATGTGTGCTGCGGGATGTCTTAGCTGACACGGTTGGCTAGTCAGCTGGCAAGGATCAAACATGCTGTACTTGGTGGAAATACTTGTCACCTCACAGACCACACAATTTACATAACATTTTGTAGCAGGGGGTGGGGGCTAATTAAAGCATATAACTATGCACTGCCTGCTACTTTAGAGCACAGCATCACAAAAGACCATAGGGTCAAACACAAACTGTCACAACAGTGGAGGGAGTTTTAGGAAAGGTGTTTCTACTGAATTTCTTACTATATTTAAACCTCCGTTAAGATTTTTTACCACACCAGAAGGGGGATAGTAATCCTTCAAAAGATATCTGGGGTGTGTTTTCCGTACGACGACGAAGGCTAGCATTGAACTTACATCGTATTATGCATTGTTGACTTTTTTCCCAAAAGTGCCAAACTTTTTTAGTAGTACGACAATGGTTGGACATTGTCATAACAGTTACCAACCACCGTAGTAACTACAACGTTTCCAGATGTGTTCAGTCTGATTTTACAGCAGGAAACTTACAAAAACTCACAATATTTGTCATGATATGCCTGAATTCAATAGCCTAGGGCAGTTGTGATTATTAGAAATTATACAATTATCTAGGTTATACATACAACCTGCTCATGCAGTAGGCTATTAGTAGGATTTTCATATAGAACATCAGAAACGATAATTACAGTGAAATAAAACAATAGAAATAATCTAATCATAATAATAAAGGATGATAATGAATAATGATTTAATAAGTATACAATGTCAGTTTGAGCCCAGGCAATTATACAGTGGTTTGTGTGTTGAGCTCTCAACATGAAGGTTGCGGGTTCAAGCCCTGCTGTTGGCATAATTAAACACCTGTCTGCTCATCCTAGTAGGGCTGAATGTAATGCATTCTCACGTTCTGTTAGATCTAGAAGGACTATGCAATGCATTGCATTCAGTGCAATACGCTATGTGTAGCCTAAATATTTATTATATACTTCAAATATGTAGCCTACAGGGCTTCAGACTGCAACAAATTAGATGCATTTTGTGAACAATTTTATAACTAGGTGCACCAGTGCGACTTGCAAATATTTTTGCATTATAATATTACCGCCGTTGCTTCATGAAGTCTCAAATCTGCGGAGCTATAAAAGGGCAAACGTTTTTCCACTGAACAGCTACTGCACCGATGTCTGACATTAAGCTGCAGTATGCTTCTCTGCATTATTTACTGCAGCATTGGTTGATCAAGGTAGAGAGGCGTTAAATATGGTCTCTTCCTGGAATAGTCTCTTCTTGAAATCGTAAAACTGATTCAGCCTCCAGCTCATAGCAAATGTATGGATATGCGCCATGTTGCTCGTCTGTTCTATGTTTTCTAAATATCGTTTGTCTTCTCTTCATCATTTACTTTTGAATTAACAAAAGGCAAGCACTATATTAGAAAATGGAAGCACTAGGCTACTAGATTGTGGTGTCAGTGTTCGCTTCTCTGTTTACTAGCTGTCCGTATTAGTCCAGCAACTTCCTCATTCCTGTTTCCTTCTCGGGTGGTCGCACAGACTCAGGTATCTGAATGTCCTTGCTTGAGCATGCGCCCATGCGTGGAGCACGCACAATCTCGACGACAATATGTTAATATGTTAATTAGCCTGTTGCTAAATGAATCCCTCTAGCTTTAAATGCAGTAGCCTAGTTGGTGCAGTATTGTAGATAGTTTACTGGTGGAACTGTAGTAAAAACTGAATAAAATATAAATAAACCAAATGCTTATTTGTAACTACAGTTCCCACAGACACTAATGATTGCAGCCTATATTCAGTCACCTTTCCAATTGCAAAAAGAGCAAGAACATGAACAACGTAGGCACGATTAATTAAGATAAAGTGATTGTTTATAGGTATTTATTTTTATAGGTACTGATACCATTTCTCTTTTAAATATTGTGAAGTTGCTGGCAGATTAGTTGTGGCACCGCTTCTGACCTTTCTCTGTGGTGATCTATTTAGACCACAGGGGAAGGAAATCATGTGATTTTATCCAATGAGTACAAGCAGTTTGCCGATAGCCTTTGGCTGGCTCAATTGGCAAGTAAGCATACTGCATTTCCCCTGTCCCCCCACCCATCCAAAGCCAGATCAATGCTTCTCGATTAAGCTGCCAGGGCCCAGATAGAAATACACTAGCATTGCTATATGTCAACTCTGTAGACGTTCACTCATTCAATACAGACATTCGCTCATTCAATACAGACACACACTCACCTACATGCACATTGACATGTACTATAATATGTACACATACAGTATATACTGTTACTGTATATAATGTATGTGTACATATGGTAGTGTAACCATCAGCAATAGCAGGAGATACAATCTCATGCATGCAATTTTCTAATACCACAGATGATACAACAGTGTTGTCGAGAGTTGTGTAAGCTCATCCTCAATCACTTAACATGCTGCTGAATTCATAATCGGGTCGGTCTGGTCCAAGCTCTTTTATCGTCTTATTTTCTTCAAGTGAAATCCTTGTGAAAGGTTGTTTTTGTAATGAAAATCAACCAAATGTTCTTTGTTTTCTGCAGTTCCACTTGAAGGTGCCATCTCCTGAGTGACAATTGTGCATCCGTAGTGATATTAATAACGGATGTGAACACGAAAGAAAAGCATTGAGAATTGTCAGTCACATTACATCCCCATGGAAAATCCTGACGCAACCAATTAAAGAGCAGCCTCCGGTCACCAGCTTGCCAAAAGTTGAAGAACTCACATACACACTTCACACACACACACATACACTCATTTGGCCAGCACCCTTCACCCAGAAAGTACATGTTCACTGAGAAATGAACCCAATACCAACTTGCAGGCAGATTTCCAGGACCATTTCTATTTCAGTATGATTCAGCATTATCTGATTTATGTATTTTTAACATGTTTACATGAGTAGACCCTCTCTTCTCTAGCTATTTGGATGGGGCAGGCCCCCACACTGGTAACCGTACTGTGTACAAGTATTGAGAGAGTATTTAAGGAGAAACCTTGCACCAATGTACAGTAGAGCCCTGCTAAGATAAATGGAAGCTTGCAGCAATCAATCAATGACCGGGTTCCTGTCAGAAGTATTAGAAAGTAATGTGACCATATTTTGGTTTCCAAAAAAAAGAGGGCACTGGGGTCAGGATTGCAGCGGGGCTGACGGGTACCCATTGGTAGCTATAGTGGGTGGAATGTTGTTGTTTATATTTGAGAAATGCTTCCACAACCATGCAGCTACGTTATTCAACTTTAAAATACACTTTTGTCAAATTCAGAAAATATCTACTCACTGTACATTCTGTGTCCCCAAAGCAACAATCAAGTTATCCTACAAAGTGGTGCAGACTGCTAGCCTGGTTACGCTCCATTGGAAAGTGTTCAGTCGTTTCCTCCTACTTGGCGTAGACCTCTGGTTTATTTTGCAACCATTGGACAGCCTTTAACCAATTGGCGTTGCTACAATTGTTTTGATCGCCTCATCTAGCTCTACCACCTTTTAAAAACACGCTTGACTTCAATGTCATCTCACGCTGATCTGGCCACTGGCAGGGAGGCTGTGCAAACGCTAATGCGAACAGGGTTTCCAGACTGTAATCTCAGCAAAAAGAAATTGAGCAGAGCGCAATAATCGAGCGGAGCCAGGCTATCAGACCGCACTACACAACAGAAACACACTCTTGACAGGTGACTAGTTAATTTACAAAATAGGCTTAGTCATAGGGGTGGGCGATATATTGAATATAATCGATTATCGATATACTTCATTATTCATGGGTGAGGGTGACTTTTGGGCATAATATACAATGAATCAGTGTCATCTCCCTTTGCCTTTAAAGGCACAAGCACCTTGGCAGATTGTTATAATGGCGGATTTGTCACGTTGTAAGAACGTTGTTTCCTCTGCTCGTTGGCGAAGTGAAAGGGTATGAGCAGACCATCAAAAAGCAGGATTCCACCAAGCTCCGAGGTAAGATTTCACCAACTTTAAACTGGCTGTCAGTAACCTACTGTAACCCCTTAACTTTAGATAAGGTGCCTATGTAGCCTAATTGTTTAATGTAAAAGGTTTGTGTAATGTCTTCTTCCATGATGCCAGCCTGCATGGGTTGGCTTGAACCGCTCTTGCCCTGAGGATGAATCATGGGCTATTTAGGCAATATTCACATAATGTGCTGATCATTTTCTGTTATAACATTTTTCACAATCATTCTTCTGCTCCTTGAATAGACCCAATTAACTTAAGCCTATCAGCAACCGTTTTTGTGATTGTAACCTATAGCTTACTTGCCTAGGCTCATGGCAGAACGTAAAAATATTAATTTCTGCGGCAAGTCTGTGAAAAGGAAACTGCCAATCAGTTGTTATAATGTCTGACTATATTAATACATATTAACGCATCCCCCCCCCACACACACACACACACGGGTGCACACAATAACACCAGAATACAGATAAATATATGTTTTTAACCCTAAAAATGTCCCTCCAAATTGTGTCCCCCCCAATGTTGAAGTCACACCTACGCCTTTGCAGCCAGTCTCTCTCTCTGCTATCAGAAGGCTGTATAAACTACAGTATGGCATCAGCATTGCATATTTGCCTGCAGACCCAAATGGTTTCTATTCCAAATCACCTGACATGATCACCATTTACTGTAAGAGTGAGTGTGAGTGTGTGTGTGTGCGTGTGCGTGTGCGTGTGCGTGTGTGTGTGTGTATGCTTGTCAAAGCTGTGGAATTGAGACCTGCAATTGTTAAAATCAGACCATGAGACATGTTTGCTGTGAGACTATACTGATCAGATGTGTTCTGGTATAACCCCAGAACATACTGTAGCTCAGCTGTAAAAGGATTCCTGCTGCTCCGTAGTCTGTCCCCAATCCACCACAGGCTGTCAAGCCTGTCTTTTGTCTTGATCTATGAGACAATATGTGAGTGACTGACCACAGTCTGGAGTAAACCTTGAATTATGTACAGTAGCCTACGTGTCATTCGTGTCTTGGCCCAGATATGACATATAGTCTTAAATCCCAACAAACAAGTGCTCTGTAGAGCCAGTGGGCAGCCCGTGCATTTCCTGAAACTTTGATTATTGATGAAATTGTGTCATTATGCTAATTACCCAACACATTGGACTACTGTGTTGGCCCTGAAAGTTGTTTTTATTAAACTGACACTATTGTAGCTCCCTTGCATCTGTCCTCTGTTAGCTACAGTATAGTGCACAACACCCTACAATATTCTTCGTTGTAGGTGTGTGTCTCACACACACACACACACACACACACACGTGTGTGCACTTGGATAAACTTGGATATACTTGGATAACACTATTAGCCAGAATGCAAACCATGCAGTATAACGCCATTGCTTTACACATGACATTCTTACATTGGACAACTGGGAAAGGCCTTGTTTGCCTCCAGGCAATCTCTGTAACTATTAGGAAGGAAGCAGGTATTTCCACAGCGTTGGTGCCCACGATCATTGGATGTAACTGACATACTGTATGTACCCAATTCTGCGCAATACAGACAATAATGCTATAGTATCTTATTACTGTGACAGAGCGTACACAGTTGATTTGTATGTATTTGCTTGTTAAGGAATAAAAAATGAAAAGCTACTGTGCACATTTTTACTGTAACCTAGAACACTGTGACCTGGCCAAGAGGGCATCATACTGTAGACTAAGCATCAATGTTTCAATAACAGACAACCTTACTTTAAAACATTTCACTTAAGTGAGATAGATGCAAATGTATTCAGTAGCCATGCTGGACCAATAGTATGAGGTTTAAATGGACAATTTTATGTTCCCCGTTTTCATTTAAGGGCACAATTAATTTCAATAAATGCATATTCATAACACAGATATACCAATAAACTGCCATGGATGTAAAGGATTTTATCACACTTTTACCAAATTCAGTAATAGGCCTATAGTAAATTCAAACTGCAGTAACATCCCTGGTTGTCTAATGCTTTCACATCATTAGGTTGTGTGCCCAACATTAAACAGTGATTGGAATGGCCTTCGAAGATATGCTCCAACGATAATGCAGTTGGCGATTTATTTGTGCACCCAGATAGCAAATAGTGCTAGGCCTCCGCCTATCTAATAACTGTCTACCCATGCCTGACATAAGAATCCTCTGGTTGTGACTGATAACGTAAAGGTGTCAGGAGAAATTAAAGATCAGCGGTCCCAAAAACCCGTCCTCAATGGAGGACCTAAATAAAATTCACCCCGAGTTTACAGTAACATTCAAAAATATGAATGGATGTGTTAGGCTTTATACACAGAAAACTGGATTTCATGCAGAATTGACATCCGTTTTTTATACACAGTCTGCAAATGTAATTGGACAACTGACTGCTCAGCTGTTTCTTGGCAAGCTCTATGTCATTGCATCATTAGCACAAGTGAGCTAATATAAGCCAGGTTAGCCAGTTACAAAACCTGTGCAATGTAAAATAAAAATCTTATCTCTTGTCCAGAATGATTTAATCTGCTCAAATCTAACCGGATTTTTTTTTTCAGATGATCACCCTGCACCAGGGCAATTACCCCAAACATACTGTTAAAACAACCAAAATGAGTTTTCAGGGCCAAAAAGTGGAATGTCTTTAACTGGCCATTCACTTGAGCTGAATCCAATTTAGCATGTTTCACTGAAAACAAAACTGAAGACAAAAAGCCTCCCAAATAGGCTGTAGACTTCAGGCAGGTAATGTGTAGCTAAGGATTTGTAACAATGCACTAATGATAACTTTTTTAGTCCAATTATTTTTGGTCCCATAAAGATGGAATATGTCCTATACAGTTCATGGTGTGCAGCCATACATTAAAGTTGACAATCTACAACCACATAGTCATTGTTTCATATCAAATGTGGTGGTGTACAAAAACAGGCAAAATACTTAATGGACCCTACTATATACTGTACCCATGCGCACATACACACTAACAGAGATTAAGGTGGTATATTTTAACCTCATTTGAGATATCAGGAAATAGGAATTCACATAAATGCACCCAGATACATAGGCCGCACACGTGCACAAACTCACATGCAGTTTACAAATCTTAAGCCAACACTCACCTTGAGTTCACGTTGTGCGTTCTCTGAGAAGTGTGATGGTTGCTCTGTCTCTCTCTCTCTCTCTCTCTCTGTGTCTCTCTCTGTCTCTCTGTTATGCACACCTGTCAGCAGAAAGGAGAGAAAATAAGAAATGCCAACGAGACATTCCAACCACAATGGGTCCGCACTCCAATGTGCCCTCACTGGCCATGCTCTCCTGGTGTTTCATTTGTTCCCATGGCAGGTATACATTTTGTATGTTGTGTTTGTGGTCTTAAAGGGCACTATGATTTATTCACTTAAGGGTGGGTGGGGGGTGTTGAACCAGTACGGCAGACTAATTAGAATGACAAGACGAGCTCAAGAGGAGTAGTACCTTAAACATAGTCCATGCTCGGCCGCAGGTCATAGATCCATCAAAACATACACACACACACACACACACACAGGCATGCACCAACGAATTACACACTTATCTTCTAACACCTAGTACCAATCATTCTGAGTGGTTGCCATTGAACTCAGGGTCACAGTGAGCTATACTGCAAGATTCGCCCTCCAAGTCTATTTTTAAAACAGAGAATGTGAGACTGGTAGAATTCATTACATTCTGGTTATATTGCCTATAGCAGTAAGTGTAATAATCTAATCCTTACAAGGTTAGGCTCCACATACAATTAGATATGTGTTTTCCTTTTTAACAGCTGAGAAATACTTAATTACACTGCACTGTACATGCCTATGTACTGTATGTACACACAAATGTCTCTTACTGTGAAGATCCATTAGGAAATAATACTATTTGGTGAAGTAATTGTATTACATTATGCACTGTATCCGGTATACTGCTCAGCAGTATGCAAAATCAAGGATCCTAATTTCAGAATATAATTTTAAATGTGTTAAATCTCTGGGTCTAAAGGAGCTACAGTTTTTGCAGCAAAAGCTGCACCACCTCTACTGCCATAATGCACAAATGAGGGAATCACAAACATATTGGTGGTAAAACAACCAAGTCAGCATATTAGGGCTAACTCTTAAGGCAATACACAGTGTTTTCTAGTCCAGGCCTTGGTCCAAGTCTGCAGTAAGTAAAGAACTCTGTCAAGTGCATGTAGTTTGCGGTTGCAAGTTGTCAAAGGACCATTTTTTGCATACACTGAGCCAAATGGCCAGACATTACAAAGAACTACACTTTTAATTGAAATCACAGAACAATCTACATGTCTTGGGCCCATCAGATAGACAACATAATTCAGAAAGACAGCCAACTCACAATATCAAACAAGTAAAATAAACAGTATACTAACTAGGGAGTAGGAAGCATCCAACATGGGTTGCATCCCAGTTCCACAGTCCCATGAGATGATTGTTAGTCCAACTGAACATGCCAATGATAAAAAAAAAAATAACTGCTGGATTGTAAAATGCTGTCCTTCATCATTTGAATTGAAAATGAATACCCAAGATGAATAGCTGCAGTAGATGTATAGCTTCAAACAGATGATTTTGTAGGCGACGTTGAGTGTGTATCTGATAGTGTTTGCCAGTATGTAGTATACACACATGAATACATTTAGGGGGAACACTGTGAAGTTAATTTGCACTTGAAAGGGGGTCCGTTTAACAGAATTAATAAAGTGCGTGCCATCTATTGTCCTGATCACACTGGCAAGGTGCCTGGCAAATCTGTTAGTCAGTGACAGTGGCACTTTGTGTTGTTTATCTAATGGATAAAAAAACAGCCATTTTACTTTTGGAAATAACTCGGACAGACAAAGACATAAATAATGGACTTTACAGATGGTGATTATACATTTTAAATTCCATTACAGACAAAACAAGCTTATTTGTGTCCAGCCACGTCTGCCACTGCAGCAGCCCAGCCCTTTGGCAGGGGAAACAGAGGAGGCCTGCAGATTACATTGTACCGCTGCAATCAAGTCATCCCGTCATTTGAATCGCCAACTGTCACCAACAGAAAAGGCAGCGGCACAAACGAGAGGCAGAAGAACGGCGGTAAACGCAGAAAAGGTCGACGGTGTGAACCCAGAGAAAATAAGCAAATCAGAGCGGGAGGGCGAGGCGAGGCGAGGGCGGATGTCTTGTTTCCATGCCTGCCAAATCCTACGACGCATAAATATGCACTGACATGCGTATCTTAAGGCGCCCCCTCGTTCTCTCCTCATCGCCATGAGGATCTGGCATGGAACGCAATCAACAGATGCCGCGTGTGCGCCACTTGACACAAGCACACTCCTGTGTCGGCAGGCAGACTCTGATTGTAGATTCTGTACGGTGTTGTCATAGACGGTCTTATGCCTCAGATACAGTAGCATGCTAATAGTTACTGTAGCATGAACACATTAAATGGACACGCAACCCTAGAAAACACACACTCACACACCATTAAGCGTTCACACATCCTACAAGGTTTGATTAAATATAGGCTAGAGTGTGAGCAGGATATTGAAAAAAGTGTGACTTTTCTTAAACACACAGTTAGTGAGGATGGAATTTAGTGGGGTATTCTATTGTTTGATTGTTTGTTTGGAAGTGGGATGTACACACTGTCTGCCGACGCTTGACAGGGCTTACTTGACAAATGGAAGGCCTGTGAACAGCATCAAATGGAAGCCGCTGTGTTAGTTAGCCGTAGTTAGCTGACGTATGGTTGCTTCAGCTGAGAAGGACCAAGGAACCTGAGGAGGCTGGTGTAATGAAAACCCATTATAGCACGTCCATATATCATCATTACTGAATGAACACAGGACGGTGGGGAATTGCGTCACAGCTCAGACACAATGTTTCACCTGAGCACTTGGCCTGTGACACACAAAGATTCACAGTTCAACTGTAACTTAACCGTTATGAGGTAACAAATGAGCTCCATCAAGCTTAATTATACTCACTAAAGTGTTTGACAGGGAAACCCCCCCCCCCGCCCCTCTCCGCCCCATCTCAAACCAACCACATCAGACAACCAGCTGGGACGTCAAAGGTAGATGTTAGACAGGCGTTTAGATTAGAAAGACTAACAGCTCTTGTGATTAAGAATTGCTTGCATTTAGGAATCCCACCACTTCTCGCTGACTGACTGGCACGCGTGTTATAGGCTCCAGTAAATGCCTGAAAGAATATCAATTCTATAAACATAAAGTGACTACGCCACAACTGAAAAAAAGAAGAAACATCGATATTAATTGCTCAAGCATTAATTGTGCTCAGTGAGGCCTTAATGTTTTCTCCAATAGGAAAAAGGTATATCTCAATAAGCACTTCAAAGTGACATCCTTTCCGTTTTCAAACTCTCCGTCTAGGTGACACAGTGTGAGCTACAGCATCCCAGGAGCCCCTCCCATAATTCCTGGGCTATCTACAGATTCTGTCACACAACCAACTTCCCAACTTATTTGTCCTTATTACAGAGCAGCCGTGTCTGCCTAAATTCTCCAGTGCGTCCCTCAGAGAGCTCTATGCCATCTCTGCTTGGCATAAGTCACTTTTACGAGCAGCGCTTTGGCCCCCATTGGCCAGTGCAGCCTATGCTTTAAACCCAGATAGGCAGGTAAATCTGCCAGCTTTAATTAAAATAGCTTCATATATCCTTCCTCTCATGATGACACAACGGTGCCGGGAACTTCCTTCCTGCCGATGCAAAAAGACTGACCGTTGGAAAAAGAATCGAGGTGCGGTGCACAATTTTATCATGAGTAAGCAAGACATGCCCCCTCCCCCCCTCCCGTCCCCATCGACCTGCTTAACGAGCGACCACGTTTTGTATTCTTGATGTTTTAAAAACGCATCTGTACTGTAAATCACTGAAACATCTTCTGGAGCAGCCAGTGAGGCGACACGGTGACAAGGTTTCTGACCACGTTTCCTTTCCAAGTGATCCTTCCTTGGAGGTGCAGTCCCCACACGTCATTGCCCCGCAGCGCTGCTATGGGCCTCCAACATTAATTAGCCAGTTCATAGCTTGCACCTGGTCTTGGTTGGCACACAATTAAATTCTCATTACTTTGCATGAAGACTCTTTCACACCACAGACAGTACTGCACAGTGCACCACCCAGCTTGCTACAGTAAATCACCCCCTCCCTTCCACTCTGTTCTTTCTCCACCCAGCCATGAGACGGACACTAACCACCCAAGCACACAACCCTCACATTTACCTCTGTTCTTTCTTTTGCCCCCGTCCTTCCCTCCCCCTTCATTTCTCCTTCCCACCCTGAAGAAAACGTCTGTCTACCCAGCTGCTGAGCCATCGCTTCCGACGGCCTGCGCCCGGCCCCTATTATCAGAGCATGACAAAGAGCCGCAGTGTTGACTTGTCAGCCTAATAAACATCCTTTATGGCACTCGCCTGCGCGTGTTTTGAGGGGCGGGGAGCCAGCTAGTCAGCCGGCAGTGAGCCATTGATTTCATGGACGGTGCGCAGTACTTACGTGTCCATTATGCCGCAGACAGGCTGCAATTGTTTTGCCGTGCACAACCCTACTTATGACAGTTATACTACTGGAGGCTTTGCATTTAGCCAGCGACAGGAGCGAGACAGAGAGAGAAAGATAAAGAGAGAGAGAGTAGTAGTAGAATTTATTAAATTATTATTTATGATTATTTTCATTGTAACATTTTGGAACTTTTTAGTTGTTTATATTATCCCATTTTTGCACGTGGAAAGTTCAGGGTAAAAAAATACAAACTAGGTGTATAAGACATTCGTTCAGACATATGATACATTTATCTTTAACAGTGAATGGCTTCACCTGTCCCAACAACAAAGCAGAGAAAAGAGAAAACTAAATGTGCATGCTATTCAGCACCATGGACAGCTACCACCACGCTGCAGTGGTGGGGCCTGCAGTATTTCAAGCATGCTGAGCTGTTTTCCCAACATGGCGCTGTGAGCGAATACCCATTTACTGTAGGGTCTGCTCCTTAATGAATTATATGATGATTCACACCAGATGGTGGAGCTAGCGAGTCACGTGTCATTGTGGGGAATAGTTTAGCTGTCCCGGCCAGGGTACAGCTGATCTTGCTTCGTTTTGGACAAGAACGCACAAGGAACGAGTATACGGTTAAAATTCTAACACATTTTTGTGAATCTAAGTCACTTGTCAAAAAACTATAACTGTTCCGATCTCATAAGACCTACATATAACATGTGGTGATGGCAAGCACAAGCATATGTACAGTATATCACCTTATTCATGTGAATCAAAGATTATCTAAGGTATATTCCTTTTTCATTGTATCCAATTCGAACATTATGTTGTCACATGGGTAACAATCTGTCACGCAGCACATTGACATTCTGTGAATATCCAACAACATAGGGCAATAAAAATATGCGACGCGTAGAATGAAATAGGTGTGTTTCTCGCTTCCCCATGGCTCTGCTTTTGTTCTTCATGGTAAATTAATCTCTTGCCCAGAAGGCCAGAATCTGAATGCATTGGTTCTCCACCAAAGGGACGAGCTGATCTATGATCACTGACGAGCGGGGTCACCTTGAGCAACTCTCTCATAACAACCTGAATGACAAAAGGGATTTTTAGATTGCTTACTGTCCCGAGGCAGCTTGATAGATACAATCCTTGAAGAAACATATTTAGAATGGGTGCTGGCTTCTTTGTGTCGTCAACCACTGTCAAGCAAGCAAGTGGAACGGCGTTCAGTTCAGTGCAGCTGCAGTATGATTGCATGTGATGTCTTTTCACAAGGGCTTGTGTCATACTATAATACCATCAGCAGTCAGGGGAAACGGCTTTGCAGGGCTTTGTAAAGCGTTTAGTTAAGCAGGCCACCCAGCCTACCCATAAAACTGTCACAATGGCCTTCCCTTACAGTATTGGCAAGATAATCATAAAGAGAATATGAATGTGGACCTCAAGGGCTTCCTCCAAACAACGTATTCCTGATATGTCAAGACAAAAATAAGAAATCAGGTTTTGAAATACAAATATGGCATTTCCCTGAGAGCTGTGGAATATCCATTTCAGAAACCCATGTATAATGATGTGGACAGAAAAATAATGAAATGTCCACTTTATATGAGGAATTTACACAGAAGCTTTTAGACCAACTCCCATGGGTTAGCATTTGCCTCAGTGATTTGATTTCATATGGAAGTTTTGACAATTCTCAAATTGATGCTAAAAATGTACAACACCTAAAATCCCATTTAGTCTTACTTATTTTGTGCAAAATAAATGTGTACAGTATATGCTGCAACAAATCACATACATTTTGTATAAATTTTTTAAAAAAAAGCATATTTCAATATGTGCCATATTAAAAAGTAAAAAAAAGCCCCTCAGAAGACCCTCATGACTCTCTAATAGGCCCAGGTTCAGATCTGTTCTTTATAAAATATGTATTAAAACACAGCCTGTGGCTCAGCACTTGCTTTGTTCGTCTTTCTATTCACTCTCTGCAAAAGCTTCCACTATAAATAGACCCTAATGCCCATTGCTGTTTCTAAACTCAGGGGCCACGCACATAATGGAGCACACTGTTGGTCTATCCATCAGCAGCTTTCTATCAAGATTCAGGATTATGCAAATACAAGATAATACTTTCCATGTATAAAATGGAAATCATTCCTGCAGGAGCCACCATTCACATATTAAACATCTACCTATTACTTAGCTTGGCACCACAAAGCCATTCAGGAGAGGCCGGGGTCAAATCCTCCTAAAAAGCAGGTGTCTACCTCTGTGTCCTTGAACAATAATCTAGGGGTTTGTTCTACTGCTGACCAGCAGTCAAATAATTAATTTATCCTTTAGAGGTTCATTATCAGTGCTGGAACCATTGGCGCGCGATTCATATTCAATAAGTTGTTAGTGGGAAAGGAGTGTGTTGTTTTTTTCTCACTCTATTGATCTTCTCTGTGCTCAACAATACTTTCTACCAGCAATGAATGAATAACAGAATATATATATTTCTTTATTTTTTTTTACATAAAAACAGATTTAGGGACTAGAAGGGACTTAGATTTAAAATTTTATGGAGATTTAAAAGTATGTAATTGTAAAAAAAAATAAAAAAAAAGTAAAAGTTACCTAAATTAGTGCCATTATGGAATTTCCAGTACAGCCAAAGTCCTTAAAGGCAAGCACAGCCTTATCTGAAATGCCTCTGGGCAGATATTAGGAAGATCATATTGAAATGAAAAGGAAAAGAGCCATAACTGCCATTTCAATAGTCACGGGGACATAAAAACTGCTTGTATATAATCACTAGTAGGAGTGTCATCAGGTGGAGATGTTGCCAGGGTCACGGACAAAGTGTGGATGGCGGTGGCTGCCTTTCCTGCAGATACTGTATGTCTCCTCTATTGGGAGAGTGTTCTATATTCAGGGCCAAAGGATGTGCGGTGAATGGGAGTAAAACCGTCATAACTGTTTGGATACAGGTGCAGCTGTTCGTCTCCTGCTCGGTAAGGGAGTGTCATCAAGGGAAGATACGTTTATAGTCCCGGGCAATGTGAGGTTGACGCTAGCTGCCTTTACCGCCTGTGTTGTGGTAGTGCTGCTATATACACACCCAATGGTTGTTACCTGGCCGTAACTTGTACAAGGACACATCCTTATGTGCTGCATCTGTCAATACGACATCTGACGGACATCTTATAATTTACTATCTTACAAATTGTATTTAATTTGTGTTAATTCTTACTGACTGCACAATGTGATACATTTCATTCAATGTACAATTGCTCATTCTTGTTGCCCTATCGTAACTGTCCTGGAAGGGTGGATTCATCCCTCTGTGGTCCCTTCCCAAGGTTTCTTCCTTTTTTTTCCCAATGGGGTTTGTAATAGAAATGTTTGCTTGCCCGGGGGAAGGAGCAGGTTAAGGGGGTGTTGTTTGTTTCCACGTGGGCTGTAAACCCCTTTGAGACTGTAATGTGATTAAGGACTATATAAATAAACTTGACTTAACTTGGATACTTTGTCCCAAAAAAAAGGGTTTTTAAAAGCTATTTCCCCCACAGAATATACTTCTACAACGCATGAGCAACAGTTGGCTTGCGTCAGTGCAACCAATTGGTTAAATAGGTCCATGTTTGGCAGGCTCTTTTGGGGGGTGGAGCAGGAAATGTGCCTCCAACGCTCCAACTGCCACATTTGTTGTTTCAGAATTGTCCCATAGAGCTCCATTAAAAATATTCTTCTCTGTAGTGTACATGTAGTGTCTTTGCTACTTTATAATAGTCACACAGGAAATATACAGTATTTGCCCATAGATTCGCCTCATTAAATGTGCATCTGTATGGAAGAACCTCTGAGTATTTGAAAAGATGAACATGATGCCATTTTGTACATCTTGAAATTGAATTTTCTTACAAAATGCAGCTATCAAATTGGAGCCGCCTAGCTGGTAAGCATTTTACAAAGGATGGCAAAATACTTTTCTGCGCAGCGTGGCATGTTGAGTCATCATGTAGAGACACAAACTAACAGAACTCTTAAAAACAATGTAAACCTTTTCTAATACAAAAAAGCAGGAAAGTATACTCTACTGTTACAGTATTTCAAAGAGCGGGAGGGTTGTAAGTGAACATCAAACATCTTTTGAAGACTGCATTAGGA
Organism: Typhlichthys eigenmanni; assembly: GCA_027564635.1. Lineage (NCBI taxonomy): Eukaryota > Metazoa > Chordata > Actinopteri > Percopsiformes > Amblyopsidae > Typhlichthys > Typhlichthys eigenmanni. Next base: position 34,197 of record JAODUK010031625.1, read on the forward strand.
CTATTATTCAGCCATTTTCAGTATGGAGATGCAGTACCGTGCATAGACATATTTTCACGTAGTAGAGTAAAAGCTATGGCAACTGAATTCAGACAAAACGAACAAAAAAACAAATAGCAACAGTCCCACTGCAAACCGTTCTTCCTACATTCTTCACCATTCTGACAGGTTGCCAAGCGTTTCCAGTTGGGCAGTTTCAGTGACAGCAACTTTACTGGATTTAATTGAAACACATAATAAATTACTTATATTCATTAACCACTAAGTAACTAAGCCACTGGTGTCTGACATAGATGTCTTTTGAAACAGATGCATGCACGTACACCCCCCCCCCAAACACACACACACACACACAGTACATATACCGACTCAGCAATGCCTGTCTCATTGCAGTGCTCGTGGTCTTTTAATAGGCTTTCCTGCCAGCTCAACCAACATCTGAAACAAAGGGTTTCTGTCAAAGCAGCAACCGCTGCACAGTGGGGTAAATGGTGGTTCAGATGAGCATACTACAAACTGGACAGGTTTATCTCACAGCGACGCACAGAGATTCTTCACTTCAAGCGATTTGCATGACTGTTAACAGAATATGGGCATAGATAATTCTCCTGTCTATTAATTTACATTAAGAAAACACTGTACATGCATCTACGGTTATAAACTACATACGTATACAGTATATTTGCAGATTTTTAAACATTCAAGTAAATGCTATACCAAATGTTGTTTGATCAAATACCTCTTTTGAAAGACATGTACCGTGGATCACCAATGCATCTACATACAGTAAAATACAGTCTATATAATAGATAATGAATACATTCTGTAACTGATTTAAATAATAATAAGTAAATAATAAGCATAGTATAATAAGTATAATAAGTAAATCAGATTTGGCTTATCACTGATGTAACTATCAATTCCTTTTCAACTTTGGCCTATACAACTACTATACCTTTTTTTGTAATGTAAAGCATGATGTATGGGCCTATTGACATTGCTATTTGAAAGTTTCATCAATAAATGACTTTATTTTTATCGATTTATTATCTTACTTTCAATGTATTGATCAACAGAATTGACTACTTTGGTAGTTAATACATTGTACTGTAGTTTGTAAGGAAATATTACTTTTGTATTATCTCATACATTACACATTCATCAGTTAAGTCGCATGTCTGAAACCAATGAGACAATATAGTTTAAGCTATCTGAAGATGCAGTCTATCACTAGAAAGGCATACTGCACATAGGCATACTGCATACGAGCAGTAAACAGTAAGAAAGGCAGACAGACAGACACTTCTGTGCGTAAAATGGTGTGAAAAGAAATGAAGACGCTCATTTACCTCCATATATTCAGATTCTTCCAACGATGGAGAGGAAAATACTGCAATAAAATTGCGTTTCTTTCTGTCTAAACAACAATGTGTATTTGTTTGTATAAAAAGGATATAAGCGGATCAGCCTCTGCACAACTGAAGTACATTCTAATTAAATTAAATAAAGGTCAAATGTGGACTTCATTGTGTTTCAGTGACATTAACAGATGACATGTTCATATAGAGTATTTAGACAATACTGTTGTAAATGCAGGATAAAACGTGCCTTTAAAATAACCTTTCAAGTGCTAACTAAAATATTTGACCCAATATCGTATCGTAATTAAAGCTGTTATAGCTTTATAAGGAATAAGCAAACATTATTTTCAAAAGGACCTCATTCGTAGTGCTTATTCAAATAAATATTTCCTTTAATTTAACCACAAGAGGCTATGTTAACAAGAGTCGGCTTGGAAATGCAGTGCATCACAGACTTACATGGACCTTTTAAAAGTGATACATGATCAATGGAGCACATTTCTTTGAAAGAATGAGTTTGTCCTCCAGCCTGAAGATGAAATTATCTATGTAGATCTCATTAACCTCCCATGATGACAGATGTGCCGTCCAATGATTAATAGGCCCCCAAGGAAATAGGAGAATTATTGACATGCCCTTTAGGATTTCTCCGTTCAGGAATGAACCGGGCGTCTCTGCTTCCCCAGAAATTATCCACTTTGACGTTTCCATCATCTTCCCCACTTTCTGCCTTCTCACGATATGTCACATTTTTTCTCCCCTTCTATTATCTCTCAATCTCTTCCTTTCCAAATCAATTATCTACCAAGCATTCTGGGTAATGCTGTTCACTTCGCTCTTCTTTGATAAGAAATGCTGAAGACCCATTATGGCCAACTTCCTCTGAACTACAGTATCTCCTAACTACTGCCTCAGGGGTCACGGTGAATACATTTCCGTTGAATAGTCATTTTCCCAATTGGATTTTGTGAAAAGAAAAGAAAAACGAAACATCCTGGGGCAAATCTGAGAACAACCGTAGTTGCCGATGAGTTTTTAATAACGAAAAGATGCCCGGTCACCTTTCTGTAACCCTGAGAGATAAGGGAGCCCCAACAATGAGCAGAAACATTAAGGGAATTGCTGCACATTATGTGAGGGGCGGGCAGACCAAAGCAGCCGGTGAAGACGCAGACACAAGTATAAAAACGTGTTAAAGAATAAATGAGAAGAGAAGCATGTTCCAGGAAGATCACATTTGCATGTGGAGAGGTGAAAGGGTGAAGTGGGATTACAAAAGGTGCAGCAAAGGAGAAAGAAGTGTCAGAAAAAAATATATATGCCTATGGGATTAGAAGAGGCAGTGACATTTAAAATGGGTCCTAAACCATAAGGGGGTGGGTATAATGGTGCGTATATGAGTGAAGGGGGAGGGTTTGGTGGGTTGTCGAAAATGGGAGAGTAATAAAAGGGCAGACTATTGTGAGAAAATAATAGGCGAAAAGGACCCACAAGGTTAAAAACTGAAGAGAAGCTTATGAAGGCAGGAGAGAGAGAACAGTACTAAAAGAAAGCAAACAGGATTAGAGCACTGTAGTTACAAACTAGGCTATGGTACTGTATACCATCCATACAATGTAGATGATGATACAGTATGTAGACCATCAAGCGGTTGTAGAACTGTTTCAGGGAGTAGCAAGCATTTTTTTTTTTCCTTCTAGCTTTATGACATATTTTCATTTGGTCAATACAGTGTCTGCGGTTGCCACCACAGAATAGGCAATTAATCTTAATTCTATGTATTGTTTGTAATTGTTATACCAGGGAAAATAATCACAATTGTAATTGTCATAATTGTGAAGCTCACACAAGCTATGCAAACTATGAACCACCTCTTTTGAGCGGGTCGGACAGTTTGAAAACCAATGGCACTGTATTGTTCATATCTCCTGGGAATGTAAACGCAATTGCAAGGCAAAATAAAAAGAAACAAAGGTTCAACAAAGTAGCAGTAGAGCACGGGGTGAACAGAAAATGAAAATGAAATGCAGTGAAAGTCATTTCCATGAAGTCAGACAAGGCAGGAACACTGCAAAGCAGGAATATGGTGGAGAACTCTAAGGAGGAAATATGGAGAATTGCATTATTATTTATTATCAATGCTGTTACAAGCACTTGAAATAAATTGGTTTGAACAAACACAGATGTTTGCATTTCGCCTAAGGCCCAAGTTCACCCCTTTACTTCCACTGGCTTCTCAAGCAGTCCAGATCATTATCGATCGGGCAGCTGCTGTCCCATTTATCTAGCTCACTACAAATGTCCTGGCCTGCCAGCCTAAATAGGAAGAACTCAAGATCGCCCGGGTCATTGATCTGGCTTCCTTTGAACGAGGAAATGTAAATATGTTTGTGCTCAAAAGCAACATAAGCTGCATTGAGAACTAAAGGAGAAACATTGTACACAATCACACTTCTATAATAGTTTACTTATTAGTATGATTGTCAAAACCAAGAGCTACAGAAAAGCCAACAATTAAGAACTATCCAGTGTAGGCCATTTTGGTGACAAGTGGTATAGGTACCAGCTTAAGACCATGAAAGAGCCGGTTATAAGAACACATTTCAGCACCGCAGCACTATTGACCACCATTATAAAGTATTGATCCCGTTAAAAAAAAGGTGGCTCAAGGTTTACATTTGGGACCGTCCATCGCTTATTACTTTCATTAAAGGTTAATGTTTTTAAATGAAGCGTAAACATTCAGCCACTTCACCATGCAGGGCCCAGAACGCTGGAAAGCCATTATAAGCAGATGCATTAGTGAGCAACTCCTGTCTAGAAACTCTGCATCACTCTCCAGTCTCCAGGCTCTCCAGTCTTTTAAATATATCTCAATCACCACTTCACACTTTATGTGCTGCTTATGTACTTGAATATCAAACCTAGACATGAAAACTGCATAGTAAATTATCGGAACACTACCAAAATCAGCCATAACTACCAGCAAACAGTTGGGATACTGTTGCTTCAAGCAGAGTCTTGATTTAGGTCTACATGTCAGGCTTATTAAGTGTCAAGCTTGACTCTAAATAACACAATTTCTGTAGTGTGGAAATGTCAAGGTTACAGCAAAAAGGTATTTGACATGCAGTTTCAGAAGGATAGCATTAACAGCTTGCATTTAAGGTATCTTTTCTCTCTTTGCTAATGTCATCATTCATCACAGCCTGAAAGGAATAAAGGATACAATTAAATTAAGTAAAGTAATAAGCACTGCTGCCACCGCAGGAATAATGTATCGAGGTATTGAGAGTATAACCTTATGCAAATATTAAATAGCAGCTGGTTTATTTGGAATATTAGTTCTGTAGCCATGAAAACATTATCATGGAATTTACATTCCAAATTAAATCAAAAGCGGGAAAAACAGATGCTGAACTCGTCTGCAGTATTTTGTCAATATAGGTGGAAAGGCACTACCACCTGAAAACGACCATGTTTGCAAACAGTGATTATTAGAGACCACCTAGTAAGGAAGCACCTCACGGAGTGGATGAAAAAAAAAAAGATACTTTCAACTGGAGTGTTCAAATTACCCTGCAGCTCCCGGGGGGCCCACCTTAGGGATGGTGTTGGGGAAGGGGGGGGTGGGGGGTATGGGGGTCCTCTCCTAGAACACTTAATTTCCTGCATTTTGGTCAAATGTTATGGACCAATTTGTGACTCTTATGCATGGTAAGGTAAAGGTAAAGGTTTTGTACGTTTCCCCCATAGACAATACCTATAGTCTTCATTACGCAAGGCACAAAAATAGTGTGGCTGACTGTGGCTTAGATCGTAGCTTAGATTCGAGTGGAACGACGAACGTGGAAGTCACGGCAACCGAACAATTCCCTGTTACTATATAAAGGATTTTATAACACGAAATTATAATCAACCCGGTTATCTGAATAATGCTACACAAGTCGAACATCACAAGACTCCAGTTACGCAAAACAGCTTCCCTTTTTTAAGTTAAACGGATCGGTCGTACAAGCCATACGGTATAATAGGCTGTTGTTGGTTATGGTGTTGAATTTGCACTAAATACTGCTGGTGCAGTCTACAAAATCGGACATGTGCAGGGCTTCCTCTGCCACACGCTCTGCATGCTCTTGAAAGCTTACAGACATAACATGACAACGAAAGGAAATATATGAATGCCACCCCCAAACTGTGATTTCAAATTGAACCAGGGATGCCCTGGCCAGAAATAAGGGGACCGGGCCATCCCAGGCATCAGCGTAATTCACACTGTATCACTGTATGTTCTGAATCAAAAAAAAAAAAACAAGCATAATTTTTAAATAAATATTATAATAATTCTGAAGAAGGTCCTTCAACAAATAATATAAACATTGCAACAATTATGTAATTGTTTTTAGTTGATAGGAGTTAGTGGAAGTGATGTTTTTGATGTGTTAAATTGCGTTAGGAGTATATATTTATTAAGATAGTTTCATGTTAAGTCTCCCAGAGGCCATTGTCTTCACTTATACGCAATGCGGGACTGATGTGTCCTCCACTTTATTGGAAAGGCAGAATCAAGAATTGCTGCTAGTGGGATACAAAGGCACTCATTACATCACAATGACACTGATTCACTTTTCAGTTATCCATTTTTTTCTAGTGTTCATCAATACAATTGAGATGCAAGATGAGAAATGAAAAGCTTTCTGTAGTTTACTTACAGTATGTGAACCATGTCCTAGGATTTTCATATCCCAGGTGGTTTGAAGAGCAAGTTGTGCGCGTTAAATACTCAGTTGGGATTTTTGGAAATGGTTGAAGATGGATTAAGTCCTGTTGGTTTGTTGTGTGGGCGCTGTGGTCGTCCATCAAAACAGCACCACCTGTCAATATTTCTTTGTGACTTTTGCCCCTCTTCCATGTCGGGTGTTAAGTTGACCTGCAAGATGAAGGTTGAGGGCAATCTAAAAGAAGGTTTAGATCAGTACCTGTTTTTGGATATTTTGGCATAAATAAATGGCTCTTTTGAGTTTTGTGACAGACTATTGTCATGATGATTGATATTTCCCAACCTGTATTAACTCAATGTTTTTCTGTCTCCAAAGTTGTTACTGTCTGTAATATGGTTTTACTAATTGTGTATTGTTAACATTTACCTTTAGGATTTAACGACAACTAGTAAAGCATGTTTTTGTAAATAATTAAAGCCATTGTGGTAGAGAAGAAAATGTATCTTATATTTTCCAGTCCATGGCAAAAAGGGAGTAATTTAAGGTAGTAAAGGAATTTGATTGGATGCAATATAACTATGCTCAGGTACTGTGCGTTGCATTCACTAAAACAAAAATATTGTGCCTACAGTGAGATTTATAACTTGGCATGTTGCAGTGTACTTTGGAATTTGACCACGGATGTCCGTTTATCGTTGTGCTTACTTGCTACAGTAAGATAAACCCCAGATTAAGAAGTAGGCATTACATCCACAGAGCTGATAAATGACCCATCTAGCTCCTGTAAAAGGTCACAGCTTATTATTTACGACAGTGGTGCTTTGTCATGGCTGGGCGACATCGACCTTGCACAGGACCCTATGTACCCACTGTTCATCGGTGAGGGGGCAGGTCTTCATTTTCTCCACACTGAACAAAAGGCGCACTCCATGCACACTCCATGTACACTCCGCGCACAAACCCGTGCGCGCCCACACTCGCCCCAAAACAAAAACATGTGCATGCAGACTAAACATAAAGCACTCTGGTGTGGTCACAGATGTGACCTTGGTCTAGATTAACAATGGTCCTAGTGGACTAGACCTTATTTATAAATCCGCTGAGAGCTCTATTGCGCACATATGGTGATGAACAAATGTTGTCTCAACCATCTGTAGAAATCATAGCAAACCAATTAAGACCTAGATGAATACTTAATATCTAGGGCAGGTAGGTTTTACATCATATCCTTCTCAACATAAGATCTGGTAGTTTAATTGGGAAGTTTGTTATGATTCCATATTGAGTAACAAGAATATTACAAATTAAAAAAATATATTAGTATTAATGTATTCATTAGGACATACTGTAACCATAACATGCAACCAGTGCAAGAAACCTGAAAAGATAATATGGATACCCTGCTAACTTAGATTCCCAGTAAACAATCGGTTATTATAAATGCTAGAACTCTATAAAATATAACTTGGACTTACTGTAATAAATAAGTCTAATCAAGTGGTCATAAGGTATATAAAAATAGTGCTCCAAAACAAATCTATAAAAAAATCGGAAATGCTGTCATCTATTCTAGGTATTTTCCCTGTGGGGGAATGACATCGTCTATTGTGTATCACGGCACTTTGACATTTTTCTGTGCACTGTTATTTGTTGCAATTGTACCTCAAATGGCACTAAAAAGCAGTGACCTGGTGGTTAACCTAGATTTTCCCATGAAGAGAATGTCACCAAATCCTCTCAAAACAGACCAGTCAGTAAACCTTAACAGGTCACCCTACTACAAAAAATGTCTAACAATTAAACAATACACGTCGTCACTTTTAATAATAGTATAATATCAATGTGCCCTCCCAAAAAAGAAATGACACCCAAAATCCAAATCTATTGTTCTGGATAACTTCACAAATCTTACACCGAGTGTCTTTGCTAGTTTCAGACCGAGGCAGTTGTCATTTCCCCGTCTGGTCTAAAGTATTATCAAGAAAGTAGTGCCTGCGGGTGCACAACATGCACACACTCTTGTTACACAGGGACGGAATCTCGCTTTTGCCGCACACTTTCACCATCACGATTCCCGCCACCGCTAGCAATCCGCCAAGGTGCAAATGCACCTGGATATTTAAAAGGAAATATAATAATTCAGTCAATGACTATTGCTGTACTGCTGTAATAGTACAGCAAATATTGCAATAAAAGCACACTAACGTTCACTAACTTTAGCTTCAAAGGAACACAAATTACTTGTTCTGGCTTTCCATACAGTATATTCAGATTTACACAAAGTACAATGTACACCTAATTCTACAGTATGCATTTGTTGTTCTCAATTTGCATCATAATGCGTATTAATGCTACGATTCTTTCTTCCTGTCATCACTGCTGAACGCAAATGCTAATTTAGTGTGATAGTGTGAGGATTGCTAATGATATCGCTTAACCAAGCAGCAGCAACAGAGTAGACTGAAACTATACCCTGTTATTACGCGCCAGTCCAAAACGGCGATTCAGCCATCAATGTCATAACAGTCAGTGTTGTTTTGATTCAGAACACAACACGTCTTCCATGAGTTAGGCACCTCGAGGAGCGGCCCTGTGGATTAATGGGTCGCATCCGGTGGCCTGCAATGGTGAAAAATGTCGAATCAGCAAATAAATTACTGAGTTATGAGCAGTGGTGAGAAAACATCAACCAGCAATTCCATTATATTAATTGGAATCACCCTTGCCGCAGCAGGCAATGGCTCCACTCCATTTAAGGTTGCTTCTTGACAAATGAAAGACCACAATAGGAGAATACCCCCGGTCAATGATATAGCAGAGCATGTGAACAATGGCTTCCTTTAGTTTAAGCTGACCTTGTAATTAATCAGAGGGAGGCAGGACAATGTGGAGCAGAAACAGGAGATAGGGCGGCGTTTGGCTGACTTGACATCAAAACGTTGTATACAGAGCAAGACCCCCAATGCTTAGAATGATGTCCATAACAAGGTAAATTATAGATACAGCCTTATTACAGAAATTGTACAAAGCTGCAGCAAAATGTTCACTTTCCAAGAAAGCCCATTGGCTAAAGTGTATAGGGTTGTTTTGGGCCAAGTTATGTAATGTGTACTTTACAAATGCAACACAGGTTTCAATTCCGTCATCTGTGGCACTAATAAGTAATTGGATCGTGAGCTAACACATGAACACCAGCTGTGTTTTCCTTTTTGATTGTTTGAATGAGAGCCTCTATTTTTCAACTCCACCCACATGTACTAAGCCAAATGGTATAACTGTTGTCCCTGTGAAATTACAATAGAAGTGGTCCCGGCAGGTCATTCTGTACAATGTGGCAGCTGGTCTCTGCCCATATTAGTGTACATATGTAGCTGGTTAGACCCCTGCATTGCCAATGCTTTGACTCCTTTCACAATGTTTCACTGAGTGCTTTTCTTGCATTGTACTGACCTGCACTGCCATACATCATTTGATTCACCACACTGGTTCTGCTTCTACGTGGCCTGCACTCTGGGCTGGCATCGTAAATATTAGAAACCCTGTCTTGTTCTGTAACAGAGCAGTATTTTATGTTATTTTTATCATGTTAAAGGGCGGGTTAGTCATTCTTGCTAACTTTGAGCTCAAATCAAACAAGTATTGCTCCGCGGCCCTCCGCAGCGGCGTCTCACATGTCGAAATGCTTTATGGAGCCAGGGCTGTGTAGAAGTATCATATTATCAACATGCACAAAGAAGGGTAAAATAGCTAAATGTGAGAAGATGTGAGAGGTGAATTTGACAAAAAGTATGTATAGTCAGGAGAACCGATAACCGACGCTTTTTCGCCTCGCGCTTGCTGATACCTCTGGAGCGCCGACCGGGATCTCTGTGAATGTTTACCTGCCCTAGGAGCGTCCATGCATGCTATGTACTATAGACAATATTACAGTAGCCAACCCCATGGAACATACTGTAGATACTGTAACCTCCCAGCCTCAGAGAGCTGACATTTTACTTTATCTTTGATGGCAGTCTTAGCATACGAAATTATGAGCTTGATATACAGAGCTTTAATAACCGGTAATGTACTTAAGCTAGTAAACAAACAGTTAGCGCCTCATTTAAGTACATGTGAAAATTTTATAATATATATATATATATATAGAAACACATACACACAATATATATTTAAATGTATAATTTGCTTCTTTTATTTTTTTCGCCCAGTGGTATCTAAATGAGTATTGAGAACTGTGGAATTTCACTGGTATTGGTATAGACTACTAATATGTTGGTATCGTGACATCCCTATAGCTGACTACACCTTTAATTATCTAAAGAGCAGGTACAGTATAATTTCATTGTTAAAATACATTTATTAAAAAGAGTGTCGTAAAAAAAAAGTGAAACGATTTCAAATTATTGGTGTGACCTTTTTTTTTTACATGAAAGATAATAGAGTAAGAAGAAGCTTGCATAGAACTATAGATTCTTAATTGAACATTACATAATTTGTTAGATATTCCTCAAAAATACATAAACAGACTGAGCCTTGAAATCTAGTCTATTATTCATTGTAGAAAGATGTATCCTTTAAAAACATGCAGCACATTTAAAGTAGTTTAGATATTAGGGATTTAAGAGAAATAATACATATTTATTGTTCCCCCAGGGGCAAATCAAACACCTGACCTGGATCTTCTCTGCCAATATACAATGTAATCATTTATATTGCATAATG
>JAODUK010031635.1:0-22713 GCA_027564635.1 Typhlichthys eigenmanni
TCTCTCTCTCTCTCTCTCTCTCTCTCTCTCTCTCTCTCTCTCTCTCTCTCTCACACACACACACACACACACACACCGACACTCTAGCAATGTGAGTGAATCTAGTGATTTATGAAATGTCAGTTGGTGGGAGGAAGGTCAATAATTTAGTCAAACAGTTCACTTAACTTTAAAGCACAGTGATGGCTAGTAAACTGTAAAGCCTTATGATTAGGCAAGATCAAATAATGGCAGGATGATTTGAGGTTATGGTGTTCTTTCAAACAAGGTATTTCATTGTGACTGGAGATTAAATACTGAGTACTAGTGTTACATGAACTGACCTATAAAAATGTGTTGCTCTTTAGACTATGAAAAGTGCCCTTCCCAAAATCTTTGACCTATTCTATACAGGCCACTAAAGGGGTCATATTACATACAGTAAGAACATTTTGGCTGTGCTTACAATAAAATACCAGCTTAAATAAAATAAAATGTGGAAACAATATTTATTTGTATCTGCATCCACGTTGTGTCTGAGGCGCACATGCATTTAAACAGACTACAATGTTTTTAGTGACGTTATTCTATTCTAAACTGGCTGATTAAAAATTAAAGAGAGTGTATAGGCTAGTTAATTTCTTAATATTAAGTAATGTCTTATAAAGTAAACTGGGACAACAGACTGTATCTCAGGAAACAGAGAGGAACATTAAACAAGGCCATGACATCTGGGACTTTTGAGAGTGGCTGATGGACATTAACAACATAAATCGGAGTCATATTGGAGCGCGGTGATGTCGCCTAAATTGAATCATTGGTAATAACTGCCATGTGATGACTGTGTTTTGTCACTTTGAGAAGATCATAAAGAAGTGTATTGTTCATCTATTTATTCCAAGGCAGGCCTACTTCTGTAATTACAGGGGCCATGGAACTCCTTTTGAGATAGGCCTAAACAAGGCATACCATTCTAGTGGCTCTTTTAGGAAATGTAGGTTGTTGCTGTTATAATAAGGTATTATGAGTGTGACTTTAGCTATTCAAGTCCAGTCTAATTTATCTGTAATAAAAGTAGTAAATATAGTCTCTCAAGGGCTTCACAATCAGTGACACCAACACATAATCACGACAAGGAAAAACACCCTCAGTATAGGCTACACCTTATTTAACTTCCACAAAAGGGTGTTCAAAATGTGTTTTCTAGTCAAAAACAGATAATGTACATGCAATCCCTAAATTACTGTGAATAAAATATACATATTTGGACATGTTTCTATTAGTTTATGTATGAAAAAGTGGTGGTTATCTGAGCATGATGATGTTCTTACTGGGCAGATCTGTCTTGGTGACAGAAGAAGATGCACTGCGCATGTGCGGTGTGGGCTGTGCATATGAATGGCGCTCCAATGAAGACATTGCATGTGTGTCTTGACATGAACATCTACAATACACATGCTTAAATCTGTATACTGCACGTCAGTTTTACAAACGGATACCTCTCTACACGTGAATGCAGCGACTTGCTAGAAGGTAAAGGACGTGATTAAATGGCAGGCATTGGCATTACCCTGTGTTAGCTAGCATGCTCTGCACCGTTAGCGCATGGGTTACAGGGCAGGCCGAACAGCAAATGTTTGCTTTGCTTGCAGCTCGGTTCTCTTAACGTGAGATGGAAGCCTGCTTCTGTGTCCACTGGATCTAATATTATGTCATATTAGGGCGTCATTGTAGGGTCTTTACAAAAGACTAAAGACGAGTCGACTCTAATCTAATATAGTTTACTATAACCATAATAGTCACATTATAGATTGTAGGCAAATGAGCAATAAGGTGGACGGAGCAAAACTACACAGCGTCTGCTGTCGTTGGCTGCTCGTTGTTTATGTTTGTTGATGTGTGTTCATGGTTGCCTGATCATATTTGTTAATATTCGATGTGTAAACATTTAGTTCAGATGGCTGCCAATGTGTGGGTGTGAGTTGAGCTGTGGACGGCCTACTGCTGACTACATAACCTGAATTTGACAAGGGGAAAGTGTTTTTAGACTATATCAACGTTTACAGTTGAATTCAGCCCACTATTCTCGCTGTCAGCGCAAATAAGGAACTGTCCACCTCTGGAACACTGTTTATTTCCCCTTTATAATGGCTCGGATCCTTGGATTAACAATTAAACGTTGAAAAGCATTATTTATTTTTTTTAGCCAAAAGCTACTTTAAAGGTATATTGTTATTTTTTGTTTTTGCATTTTCTTTCCATAGCATATAAAACTGTTTTTACTACTATTGTAGCAGCTGTGTGGGTATGATAGGGAGCTTTGTCTATCTGTGAATGACATCTGTTGACTACATTCAGAGTAAAAAAAAATTTCTACGAATTAATGGCTCTGCATAATTTTGGAATGGAGCCCCTAAATATGTCCTCTATATTTATATTGACCATGTGGGATTAAATGGTTTTTATCTCATTAACGACTTGATGGTTTCCTTGACCAATTCAGTCCAGATTATAAGGCATGCGTTGGCCATATTTCTGCATCACGGCAGGCCATTTTGTAAAGTTGTTTTGCTGTCTGCCACATGGCACCAATGAGTTATGGTACCACAGCATTTCCAGTAGAGTCCCAGCATAGTTGAGCCTGATGTGTTCCACAACCCACACACTTAGATCAGATGTGCAAAGATCATGACAGATTTGGTAACGTACAGTTTAGCACCATCTGATTCAGTATACTCTACTGTACAGAGGGAGATTGCACTTTTTTGTTTTAGATATGATTTATATATTTATATTATGTACAGTAGATTATCTTTGCCTTGCTATAAGACTATTTTCATCTGTAAAGTTAACTTTATAATTATCCAGTCAGCTTCTATGCTACAGTCTTGGATATAGGGGGATGTTGAGCATCAGTTTTTACTTTTCCGTGAGAAAAGTCTAGAGAGCTGCTTGGATATCGTTGTGTCTCTGGACGGTAAACCTAGTTGTGTAGTCGTGCGTCGTGCAGTTAGCTACGGGTGTGGTTTAGGTGTGATGTATGCGACTTCAAAACGACAATGGCGGGTCCTACAGGGGTTAACGTACGTGATGCAATATAGAATCCGTTTTATTATAATTTATTAGAAGAGCAAAGGATTTTTTCAATGGAAAATGGGTTTCCACTCTTGTCCTGACTTTTCTACTGCAAGAGTGGATTTAACAACAGACTCTGCTGGTTCAGAGTTTGTCTAATCAAGTTTTATTTTGAAAGTGCCTGCCCTTTTAAAACAGTTTCAATGGACAGTTCCCAAGATGAATGTTTCTAACAGACAGATATATCTGGCGTGTCGGGTTATTTCTCTTGAGCCTGCACCCAAATTGTATGAAAATGTTGTTTTTTGTCAGGTTAGGTTGAGGGTTTAATGTGAAGCGTCTTTCAGTGTGAAACTGGGCTTATAGGCTGTACAATGCTTTCATATGATTTGACTTCTCCTATTTTAAAGCGGATACCGTTTATGTCAGTTAATGAAAAAATGATAGGCGGAGGGAAATGAGATCCAAGCGTGTGTTGAATATTGAGTATTGGATCCCCGGCCCAGGAGGAGTCGAGTGTTGGCCCAGGGGTATCGGTAGCAGTAAAAGTTTCCCACACGTCTCCACAAGTAAAACCGACATCGTTCTCACTTTACTCTTTGTCCTCCAGGGTTCCTGCCATGGTCGGTCGCCGCACGCTGAACTGAAGGGCGTCTGCACTCGGGTTGTTGTTCCCGGCAACAGGTAACCATGGCCGAGGATGGGGACTACGGCCGCTTCGTGGACTGGGCCCAGATGGGCGAGCTGGTTGCTAAGGGCGACGGCGGTGGGGGACCCGCCAAGCTGGATGTGAAGGACCTGAAGGAGTTCAAGCAGATGGCGCGGAAGGGCCGCTGGGCCAAGAGCCACCGTGTGCGCGCCCTGGTGTACGAGCAGCTCATCAGGGCCATCCCCTGTCGCACCGTCACCCCCGACGCCGCCGTGTACCGCGACCTCATGGGGACCGCCGCCGCCACCAAGACGGCCGCCGCCGTCATCCCGCTGCCGGAGTTCGTGGACGGCAGCCCCGTGCCGCGCTACTGCCTGACGGCGGAGGGGGTGCGTTCGGCCCACCGCGTGGTGTCCTGTGTGGCCGGCCAGTTCCCGGACATCTCCCACTGCCCGGCGTTGCCCGCGGTGACGGCGCTGCTCCTGCACTTCTGCGCCGACGAGGCGCAGTGCTTTGAGCACGTGGGCCGCATGCTGGCGTGCAACGAGCCGGGCCGCCGGCTCCTGGACCAGACCTTCCTGGCCTACGAGTCCAGCTGCATGACCTTCGGCGACCTGGCCAACAAGTACTGCCCCGCGGCGCACCGCCTGGTGGTCGCCACGGCGCGCGACGTCCTGGAGGTGTACGCCAACTGGCAGCGCTGGGTGCTGGGCGACCTGCCCTTCGGCCACATCTGCCGCGTGCTGGACGTGTACCTGGTGGAGGGCTACAAGGTGCTGTACCGCGTGGCGCTGGCCTTGCTCAAGTTCTACCGCAGGCACAAGGCCCAGGCGGCCGCGGGGCCGGGGGGGGCCGGGCAGGACTCGGCGGCCGTCCGGGCCGACATCCAGGCCTTCGTCCGGAACATCGGCTCCAGCGTCACGCCGGAGAAGCTGCTGGAGAAGGCCTTCTCCATCCGCCTGTTCAGCCGCAAGGAGATCGCGCTGCTGCAGCTGGCCAACGAGAAGTCCCTGCAGCAGAAGGGCATCACGGTGAAGCAGAAGAGGTTGGCTCGCGTGGAAGCAGCTTGTGGCGGTGTTGATTGGTTGTTGTTGTTAAAGATAGGGTTTTAATCTGAAACATGATATTATAACCTGGCCGTGTGACAGGAGGGTAAGGCCTGTAACATTCCAGTCTTAGTATTTAATAGACCACTTGTATTAAATGAAGGCAGGACAAGAGGCTGAAGCTTGTCTGTTAACTGGCTAGTAGTGGTCTCAGGCGTTGTGGGCTGTTGAAGCGGTACAGTAGTTTAGGATGAAAAGCAGCCGTTACTGTTATCTCAGTTATCATTGTGTTCTAGTCATAACCCTAGCCTTATCCTCTTCGTACCTGTAGGCTCATAGTCTAGAGATGTACAGTGAAGTATTCCCATCACTTGTTGTCACATCGTTTTGTATGTTTTCTTTTTTTGTTTTTTCTTCCCATGCCTGTGCCTTGCTTTAACGTCTGCCATCTTCCTCTCATGCGCACTCCTGCATTCACGTGCACTGGCCTCATTCACAGCGTTAGGTGGGATCTCTGTCTTTGTCACACCACAACACAATATGTCTGCATTCTGTTTTCCACTTGCATCGAATAATGTTTTTGTGGGGGAGGGGGGTTAAAATCATGTATGTACATTTTGTCTTATTGTTCATTTTGATAGAAACAGAATTGTAAATCGCATTCTTGTTAACATTTTTGATTACCTGTCTAATATTCATGATGATATTCTTAATACGCCGTCACTAACATGACCGGTATCACCAGTGCTTGGTGCTGGAGCACAGGTTGCTACTGAGTATAATAATAAACGCTATGGCGTTGTTACTGCTGTTCAGTTGCCATGTTTGTTAGTATCTTATACAACTTTAGCTGCCACAGCAAAATACAAGACCGTTGCTTCAGACAGAACTCAAAGACAAGGGTAGTCTGTCCAGTTCAGACCAGGTTAGTTGAAAATTGGGCATTAGGATTAAAATGGTTAAGATTAGGGTACAGTTGTCTGTTGATTGGTTTATCTGTCATGTTCACTGCTGTGACATATCGACCAATCTGAGCCTGTGGTCGCCATATGTCAGTTGATCATACCAGACCAGTTCAGTATGGTGGAGCAGATCCTGTCTAGTCTTAAGAACACTCCATGTACATCTGTCATTGTGTTGGGCTGGCCTTAAAGGTATAGTCAGCTATTGTAAGATAATACACTTTTTGTCAAATTCATCAAATATCTGCCCTCATTTCGCTATCTCACTGTTCTCTGTGCATGCTGAATAAAATCATCCAGTACTTCTACACAGCCCTGTCTCCGTGGATAGATGCATAAACAAAGTGGCAAACGCTGCACTAGTTCAACAAAGCGTGTTTGTGTGTGGGTGTGGGTGTGGGTGGGTGTGGGTGGGGGGGTGACGGGTTCTTTTGATTTGAGCTTGACGTTGGCAAGCGTTCTCGAGAATAACTAGCCCTGCCTTTTAAGCGACTGCCTCTCTTCTCCTGTGGTGTGAAGGTGCAACGTGCAGCTGGCCCTGAACCCAGAAACCTTCTCCTCGGAGGTGGTGAGCGCCAAGGAGATGCGAGACATCTGGTCGTGGATCCCCGAGCGCTTCGCCCTGTGCCAGCCACAGCTCCTGTTCACCACTTCCACGCATGGCTGCAGCCTCAGCAGGTACCGTGAGAAGGTTAATGGCATGTACATTAGCATGTAGCCCTAGTCACATGTGAATTACCTGCATGTGCTCCTGGTGAATTACCTGAATATGCTCCTGGTGAATTACCTGCATGTGCTCCTGGTGAATTACCTGCATGTGTTCCTGGTGAATTACCTGGATGTGTTCCTGGTGAATTACCCCCATGTGCTCCTGGTGAATTACCCCCATGTGCTCCTGGTGAATTACCCCCATGTGTTCCTGGTGAATTACCCCCATGTGTTCCTGGTGAATTACCTGGATGTGCTCCTGGTGAATTACCTGGATGTGCTCCTGGTAAATTACCTGGATGTGCTCCTGGTGAATTACCTGCATGTGTTTCTGGTGAATTAGCCCCATGTGCTCCTGGTGAATTACCTGGATGTGCTCCTGGTGAATTACCTGAATGTGTTCCTGGTGAATTACCTGCATGTGTTTCAGGTGAATTACCTGAATGTGTTCCTGGTGAATTACCTGCATGTGTTTCTGGTGAATTACCTGAATGTGTTTTTTATATCTGTGGTTTCTACAGTCTGTCAGCATTTTAGTCCAGACTATTTATAGTCTACATTTGCGCTGAAGACTTGCTACAGTACGCACTGTACAGGAATTTGCTTACAAATGTACAAATGTTGTAGCTTTGTTTTCCTGGAAATCTATTAATTATAGCAAATGTGTTCGCAGGAAACGGACAGAGATCGTTGTTGATAGTATTTTTTTGTATGGTCTAGCAAAACCAGTTAATTTACCTCAAGCTGTGTGTAAAGTTGTATTTTATAATATTTATTTGAAACTGTTAAATACAAACTTGTGATTGGTTTAGTGGGGGGCGGGGGGCGGTGCTGTACTTGGATGTTTCCATGGCTACAACAACATTTAGCCAAAAAACGTCCCCATGATGTTCATAATGCTAAGAGATAACTGACTCTAGTTTAGTTTATTAAAATTGTGATCATATGTTTGTATGTCCAGGACTGTGCTTGTACAATGTAGGCATAATATTCCATGTTTCATCATAACGAGGAACAATGCTTTCTTCAAGCATTGGTTTTTCCAGCTCCCTTCCAAATCACGGGGAAACGTACTACCACTGTCTCGGTTTTGTTAATTATTACGTGTACCTGTGTCCGCTTAAAAGGTAAAGTACAAAGAACTATTGTCAGTAAAACTGCTCAGTATGTAACTGGTCACTGAACCCAGTTCAGTTGTTTAGTTTTGTGTTTAACATCAATAATAATAAAAGAAATAGAACCTCTAACCCTGGCAGTGTTAGCGCCTTGCTCTACACAGGGAATAGAACCCCTAAACCTGGCAGTGTTGGTGCCTTGCTCTACACAGGGAATAGAACCTCTAACCCTGGCAGTGCTAGTGCCTTGCTCTTCTAAACCTCCATCTTGTCTCCATAGGTTCTACTCCCACTGCGAGGGCTTTGAACCAACCCTTCTGCTGATCCGCACAACAGATGGTGATGTAAGCTAACTAACAAACACACACACATACTGTAATGTGTGGTGGGATCCTGCTCCCTCACTGTCAATGTCTATTCTGTGGTCTCATTCTTGAGAGATGGGATCTGCTACTGCTTGCTGTCAATGTTATCAATCTGACAAATGATTTGATTGACATCAAAGTTAACAGTCTCTTATTAATACCCAGGTAGTAGGATTGATTTGGTTGGTTTGTTGGTTGATTGATTTAATTTATTTGATTGACAAATGTAAAAGTGGCACTTCTGACAAGAGATGCCTAAACTACAACAAAAACATTAAAGGGATAGAAACACAATAAAGGCTGATGGCTTATTTCCAATTATGGTTCTTTGGGGAGGTAGGGGGTAATAAGAACACTGTTGGTGTGCATGTTGACCTTTGACCTTCAGTAGAGCAGAGAGGCCACCAGGCCTGATGCATGTGTCTGTGTGTGCATGGTGACCTTTGACCTGATGCATGGGTCTGTGTGTTCATGTTGACCTCTGACCTGATGCATGGGTCCGTGTGTGCAGGTGTGTGGAGCCTTCCTCTCCACAGACTGGGAAGAGCGTAAGAGAGGAGGTGGAAAGCTGAGCTTCTTCGGCACGGGGGAGTGTTTCGTGTTCAGGGTGAGTCGACATTCCTTAACCTGACGCCGTCCCCTTCCTTGTTGTGTCGTCATGACAACAAAGGTGCACTTTGGTACGTCGTGCTTCTGCAGGAGCAGATACGTGGCTGATAACCTCCTTATGTTGTTCTGATTGCCGTATTTATTGCGCAGTGACTCATTGTTGTCACTAGAGGGTGCCATACACACAGTTTTTAATCTTTCAGTTTCTAATGGGCTGGGTGTGAACAACAAGGTAATGACACTTGGTCACATTTAACACTGTCACAAATATGATTGCTACCTGAACCTAATCAGCTTTTTATGAAGCTCATTCTACAGGAGGTGCAAACTCCTCTGCACGATATCGCTCTCTTGGCTGCACCAACTGAGAGCACTCAATCCCTCCATAAATGACGTGTTGTATGATATTTAAGTTAAATTAGGGTACTGTCACTTTATTTTTATTTTTTTATTTAACCAGGTAGGCCGATTTAAGAACAATTTGTCATTCTGAACGCCGACCTGGCCAAGAAAAAGCCCAAGTATGCAGGATATACAGACATACTTACACATAGAACACAGTCCAAAAATAGAATCTAGTCTATAAATACAAGTGTTCACTTTCACTTGTGGTCAGTGTGTTACTGAACCCTCCTTTAAATGTTACAACAGACTTCTTTTCATAAGTGTTAAATTGGACAGTTAGGTGTGTTTTCAGATAACTTTTTTTCAGCAGTTAGGCTGGAAATAGCGCACACAGAGACACTAGCAGGATCTCTGGCTCCTGTGTGAATTATTAAGGCCGATCTGTGTTGAACAGCTGTGTGCTCTACCCGTCTGGGAGCACACGCCAGATCACACGCACCGAGATCAGAAACTGCTGTAACCTGAGTGTCTTGGCTACAATAGTGTCTGACCAGGTTCTTCTCACCTGACCTGAGAGAGAGATAAGAGAGACCGTAATACTGCTGTGTCATCGATTGTTTAGTGACATTTATTGTGCAATAAAGCCAAAGCAGAGAGGGTGTGAATTTTGCTGCTATAACGATTAACTCCATTTAATCCACATTCGTTTGTTTAGCTAGTAGTAACACTAGCAAATCTAGGCCTACTGGTATCTGCTGTGTCCAACCAGGAAGATTTTAGTATCTTTTTTTCTAGCTGTGCTTCAAAACTTGACTCAGCCAATCTGTAATTTTCTCCGCTGTGAGCCGTGTCTTGTCCCCGCAGTTCGCCACTCTGAAAGCATTGAATAATGCACTCCCAACTTCTCTTGCAGCGTCAACAGCGTTTCAAGTGCAGGCAGGGAGAGATGTAATATTACGTTGTGCCAACTAGCGAGTGTAGCAACGTTTAACCGCTTAACCGACTAATCACGCACATCCCTAATCGCCTTATCCCTAATTTTTTCAATAATGGTGATATGATTTTTAAATGTATTTCCAGTATTTCGATAAAATATACATTAGAGCTGGGCGATATACCAGTATTTAATTTTATACCAGTATTTTTTCAAAAGCGATATTTCTGGATATGATATTTGTTCCATATCGCCAAGCCCTAATATACATTAAACATCGTGTACCAAATGCCGGGCGCAGCAGTCAGTTGTATTCAAGGCGAACAGAGAGAATAGAAACTACATGCGTGATGACACTACAGAGACACAGCCGGTGCCAAGTAGCAGGGGGCTGTTCACATGTGCCAAAACAATTCTAGTAACTCTCTCACCTAACAGCAAATGTAACATGCTTAATATTATATATTAATGTCGGCTTCCTCCGCTAACAGTCGGTCACTTGTCTTCTGTGGAACTTGGCTGTGTCTAATTCATGGGATTACAACAAGAATACATTTTATTTCTAAAATATTCTAGTTTTATAGGAGGAGATTTGGACTTGGCAAATTAATTTTTCTGAAGTTTGTAAGTACTCCATTGTGGGTGTTCTTAGCAGTTTTTCTGAGGCTTATATTGTTTATATCGATATCGGAATGGTATTGACTGGAATTAAGAAGTGCGTGTGTGCGTGTGCGTGCTTGCTTGCAGCTGAAGCCAGAGATGGAGCGCTATGAGTGGGTGGTCATCCGGCACCCGGAGCTGGCCTCCTCCACCAAGGCCCAGCTGTCTGAGGACGGGGTCCCCCCGGAGGACCAGCACAGCAGACTGCAGCAGCCCCCAGATAAGACCCCCGGAGACCTGTCGCCCTTCCTGGCTGCCCGCCACTTCAACCTGAACTCCAGGAACACCTCCATGTTCATGGCGGGAAACCTGGACTGCGTAATCGTAGGTTAGTGGCGGGTCCAACTGCCGTCGTAACTATGCAGTACCGCGCCAGTATGGTGTTGGGTTATCCGATTACAATCAGGTCATTTAGCCGGGTTTAAAGGGATAGTAAGCGATTGTAAGCTAATGTCCAGTACTTCCACACAGCCCTGGCTCCGTAAATGGGAACACAGTGGTGAATGCTGCTCACAACAACACCACCCCAGCCTTCCCAGTGGTTTCCAACGTGTGTTGGAGCTTCTGAGGGAGCATCCTATGGCATTGAAGGGAGAGGTGCTTTTGGTTTGAATTTAGCAAGCATTGTCATGAATTATTTGCTATACCTTTCTTCTTTTCTTTTTTAGTAGGACAGTGTGTTGCAAGGACCAGGTAGGGGTTTAGGCATCTAGCTTAGGAGGTGGACCAACTCTGGGTCTCGAACCCTTGACCTTCCAGCTGGCTGGGAGCACACGGCTACACCACCAGCCTCTCCTGACTGCTTGTGATCAGATGGAGCAAGAATGAGGCATTCAATGCGACACGTTTTCTCCGCTTTTAAAAAACATCTCTTCCCTCCCTTTCTTCCTCGGTCCCACCAGGAGGGGGCGACGGCAACGCTCTCTACCTGGACTCAGAGCTGAACCACGGGCGCACGGGCCAATGCACAACCTTCGACAACCCCCCGCTGTGTGCTGAGACCTTCCAGGTGTCCCTGCTGGAGGTCTGGGGTTTCCATGACGTCATGGCCTCGTAATAGCAGGCATCGCAGTAGAGATGCACACTTTATTATGTATTATTATTATTCTTTATCACATGATCTGCGTGTACTTGTCTAGGTAGCTGCTGCGGCCGTCAGATGAAAGTCTTGATATAGATCCAACAATGTAATTTAGCCAAAGGGTGTACAGGGTTTGGGCCGGGTTTTTCTGAGCCATCGGAGCCAGCTGTGCTTGTCCAGCGGCTGCACAGTGCGGTCCAGAGCCATGTGAACACTTGAAGAAGTTGCCAAATGAAGTTGAAAATGTATTTGGATTTATTCTAAGAAGCACAAGAATTACGCTTTTGGCTCCTGAACCTGTTTGCCGATCTAAGCGTTTTGTGCATTTTAGATGAAATCTAAATGTTTTTTTGAGAGCAACTGTTTTTTGTGCATTTTTTTTTCTTCTAATTTTCTTCTCGTTCATTAAATATAATCTCATAGAATCAGTTAAGCAGCAGTAAACTATAAAACACGAATAATGAAGTGTTAAAGTTGCAAGGTTTTCACTGATGACAGTCGAGCAGTTAAATATGTGAAGGAGAACAGCAATTAACATTTTTTTTATACATTTTTACAGGTGTAATTTGGCTATTATCTGTGAAACATTTTCTGTTTTGCTTTTTTTTTCTTATGTTTATTAATATATCTGTACAGGTCAGGTGGACTATGTTTAAAAATAACCCCTATACCACCAGTATTTATGAATATCTTACAGCTTATGATTCAGCCACACACAGTTTTACCTCCTGAATATCTACAGTTGGTAAGGATGAATCTGGCTGAATGCCTGCTGCCAATGGTGTTTGTTTGGGGGGGGGGGGTAGATAATGGATTCACCAATTAAATAAAGTTGTGTTTAGCTGTGTTTAGAATTATGAGGCTATTAGTAGGTTGAAAAGTGGCCATATGTTAGAGTTAGGCTAGGTTGTTGTTAGAGAAGTTGTGTTGTGAATGTTCTGTACATATCTGGGAGGTGTATCATGTGATATGGTAATGTGATGCTATTTTGCCACCATGTATGCATGTATACTGTGTGTTAAAGGAGAATTCTGGCCCTGGACCTTATATTACCATCTCTCCCAACTGCAATAGTTTTTTAAAATCGTATCATTTAGAGTTCTGAACATCTCAACTGTCAGGATTATAATAGAAACTGCGGGAACCATCGGAAAACACACTAGCTCACCCAAAACCTGTAATTTTGAAGTTGTGCTTGTTCTTGTTCAGCCAAGGACATAGACCACAATGAACCATATGCATTTGCTGCAACAAACAATATTTCCTAGAATATTTGCGTTAATTTCAGAGTAGTGTTAAGTTTTCATTGGTATATTGTTTCCATTCAAATCAAATTCTCTAAACTGAAATGTTTTGATTAGTATCCAAACAATCGCCATGGTTGGGAGAGATGAGTTTGGGGGAGGAGGAGGGTGAAATCAGGGTCTGAAATCCATTTAATGATGAAAATGTGTATGAACACGCACTGGATTCTGTAGCCACTTTACGGTTGTTCAGAGTGCCACAGCAGTTGTAAAAAGCTATTCTGGTATGTAGAAGTTGGATCATTTGTAATGTGACGTCAAATGCAGGTATCCATTTTGTTATTTTTCTGACCTTTAACTACATCTCACTGTCGTGATGTAACTGTATCAATGACAAAAAAAAGCCCTAATTTGCAGAGTTTGTAGCAAACACTGAATGATTTGTTTCAGTGGAGAATCTACAAATGTATCTTACATGTTAAAGTATTGTAATACACTTGCACTAGAGTAGTACTGTAAGCTCTTGTGGGTTTCTGTCTGATTGTGAGATTTGGGCACTATACTTCTCCGGACCATGTCGTAGAAACGTGACGCATGACTTGTAGAATCAGCTGACCCATGAATTTTACAGAGTAAGATTTGGCAGACAGCACCACACAACACATCTCAGCCTTTGCAATGGGTTTCCAATTTGGGGGGGGGGGGGCTTCTGAGGGAGCACTTGAAGGAGGTGTTTCTGCTTTAATCCAGTTCAAAATATCACTCTTTAAGGCGGTCAGCTATGGAGAAACTTTTTATCCATAGATGACCGCCTTAAAGAGTATTTATAGATACTTGCCTTAAAGAGTATTAATATTAGATAATGGCCTTAAAGAGTATTTATATTAGATACTGGCCTTTAAGGTACTAATATTATCCACCAGTGACTTCATAAACAATCTCCTTGTAGTGAAGATAATTCTGTATAGCCAGTCTTTAACTGCACAATACCTAAACTATCTCAGTGTATTTTATCTCTGTTTAAGAGAAACAACTAGGGCTTACTAGTGAAATATACCTGCAGTGGACTGAACTAGGCTTGCCTAGTTTTTACTTATTTACAAATCATAGGCCTACACACTGCCTATGTCAGGGCTATACAACTCTGGTCCTGGAGGGCCGCACCCTGCATGCCTTAGATCTCTCCCTGATCCAACACCCTGATTCAAGGTTGAAGCCTGATAACCAGGTGTGTTTGAGCAGGGAGAGATCTAAAACATGCAGGGTGTGGCCCTCCAGGACCGGAGTTGAATAGCCCTGGTCTACATGTTACAGATGCCAGAATTTCCTCTGCACTGCCCCCTCTGGCCAATAAATACACATATTAGCAGTATAGGAAATTAGAAAAGAGCCCTATACATAGACCTATATGTGACAAATCTAAAGGTGTGGAGTCTGAAGCTGGGCTTCTATTAGTCATAACAGAGACATCTTGGCCTCACTGTCTATTTTCTGTTTCAGTGCATTGTGGAAGTCAGTGACTGAGCTGCATGACTGGAAATTTGCTAAAAATATAAACTCCCATTTTAAGACAGGCCTCTAGGCATAGTGTTTTCCTTAGGCTAAGTGTCTTGAGTCAAATAATTTTAACAACAATGCTAAACCGCCATAAATAAACTAGGCATATACATTCAATTCACTCGCAGTGGGCGCGGTCATGCTTATAATGAATGTAAGGTGAATGCAAAGAGCCGATCGTCTTATTGCGTCTCTCGAAGGCCGTGCGTGTTCATCCAGGGTCCGTGCGGCATCGTCTCACATGCATGGCTATTTATAGCATTTTTGGTGTCTGCTGAGTGCCATGCTCACCATATGCGCGTTCCTTCTTTAAGAATATGATGCTATATTGCTAATAAGCATTTCTCTTTAAAGGCTACTGCCTGTGTAGACGCAGCAGGAGGTAGGCTATTGACCGTTGGTTTTATAAATGCTGACGTATTGGGTTTAGATTTGAAGAAAATGTAACCATATCATTTCGAAGCAGATTTAAAATTCAGATATAATGTCACGGTCCTGTGAAAATAAAACATTTAGCATAGTCCAAATCATGCAGCCAGCCTATAGTCACATAATAGCTTTTCATATAGGCGCTAACAATTGATTATTATAGGCCCATAAACAGCATTATGAACGTGACCGTCATTAACGGAATCTATAACGGATGCATGATGGCCATTCGTCCATGTATTATCGCAACCCCTGCTATAACGTGGAATTAGGCTACTGAACGCAGTGAAGGGCTAGCTTCGTGTCAATATATGAATAGGCCTTCAAATACAAATAAATGAGAGCTTTGCGCCCAGCTGTCCGGTGTTTCTACTGTCACCTTCAAAGTGTGAATTGCCTATCAGTTCGCCCTGACGTCTCTCAAGTGGTGATGCACTGGGCGTAATCCGTGTGTTATGTTCAAACATCTACTACGGTGCGTGTGTATTGGATACACAGCGTGTCGAATTACATGGACTTAGATGTTGCGCAGGGCAGCCTTTAGCTGCCTGCATGTATCATAACAAGGCGGCCGTGTAGCCTAATGGTTAAATGCTCCCTTCAGACATCAAGAGTAACAAGATCCCTGGATCGATACGCGTTCAGTCAGTCTGGAAGTAGAGAGTGAATTAATTAAATGCACCTCCATTCATTGCGGTTCACCGTGCATATATGTCTTCAGTGCATGACGTTCCTTCCCCAAACTATAGCATTTTAGATTATAACAACGGATCTCCAACCGGCCGACCTTCAACGTTGAAATATGATATTTAGCCTAAAGTTCAACCGTGATTCAACTTTGATCCATCCACGACATTGTCGCCCGTAAAATAACGTTGAAATGCGGGCTGGGTCGGTAAGAGGCCTATATGCAGGCAGGCATATAGGCCTATGCCCGTGATGCTGTTGTAGAAATGACATCACGGATGTAGAGATGTTACAGGCTAATGACGTGGGGTTGGGAGAAGGAGGGGTACCCTTCTGTGCACCAGACAAAGAGGGGACTCTGGACGGGAGGGGAGGGGGGCGTGAGGGGACAGCCTATAGCCCTCTCTGACAATCACGCTCTCTCGCCTTTCATCTCTCTCTCTCTCTCTCTCTCTCTCTCTCTCTCTCTCTAGGATATTTTGCTTGCTAGAAGGGATGTTGTTTGTGTGTGTGTGTGTGTGTGTGTGCGTGTGCGTGTGTCGGGGGGATTCTCTCCATCCTTCCACCCCGCACGCTCATATGTCACAAAACTACAGTTAGTTTACTGTCAACAACGCCCACTTCATAGTGTCAAGTAGAGTGTCCCGCTGGTCGAAGACACCACAATGCACTTCAATAGGCCTATAGCCTACACACAGTATAGGCTAGGCATTGTCTATACTATAGGCTTGAGAGTCGAGTCTTGTGACGTTGTAAACTGTCTCTCTACTGCCTCTCACACTACCCCTGCGTTGCAATTTGATCACCGGTAGGCTACTTTTAGACCTAAATTATATCTCATGTTCTTGAGATATGGGGGCATAATTCACATTATGGCTGATCCAATGGATGCCCATACACTGGAATAGCATCCATTCTAGCCCACTCTTGTAGTCTCCATCTGCCTTGCTTGTTCTTGAAGGAGAGCCAGCACGGTCTACTCATCAAAGGCAAAGCCTGCAGCGGAGCATACCAAATGCACGCATGGCGGGGGATGACCTTCAAAATAGCAAAACGAGGATCAGTAAAATAACGCGTTGTCTCTGTACCCATAACAGTCGTAATTATTTTTAATTATTATTGCTCGTGGCTCATATTTATTGCGTTAATCAAAACGTCATTAACGGGAACATTACTTTATTCGCCCCCTACACACGGTGCTGGTGGTTTGGCTCGTTAGGGAGTCAGGTGATATTTTCCGCGTCGCCATTTTGTGATGCGCCGGTATTTATCTCCAGTCGTGACTCGTCTCTCGAACCAGCAGGCGCAGCGCTGTCTCCTTACGGCCTTTAAGTTTTAGCTATACGCGGCTAGGGCACTCATAGCAATAGAACCTTTGTTTTTTTTTTTATTGATTTAGTTTTTTATATTGTGTGAGAAACGATGTCGTCGACGCACCAAAGCCCCGAGTATTCTCCGTTCTTCGCAGTGATGGGAGCATCTGCGGCCATGGTGTTCAGTGGTAAATGTCACACTCCATCGTAGACTTACAGCAGTTTGTATGTTAGCATGTTCTTTCTCATGATGTTTATGGCGATCATTTGCTCGTAAGAACAATGCTTGCGAACTGGAAAAACGCAATTTCGGCGGGTGCACATTATGTGCACAACACCGCCTCCTGAAGCCAGATGCTTAGTTAACGAATTACTATTTATATTTATAATGCTATGCTGAATGACAGCGAGTCTGTTTAATTTTGCATATGATATTGAGTAACTAGCTAACTAGCTAACTAGCTAGCTAGCTACAAATGTCATTAGTACCCTGCCTGCTTTCTAGGTGTGAACGTGAACACGGCTAGCATAGCATGTTCATGGTAACTACTGGACCGTACCGCGAGGTTTGCCTTAACCCGGCCGAGTAGCTAGCGCTATCATAGTTAACTGGTTAAAAATGGGTTGGAAGTGATGTCATTCGTCAAACCCGGACACCATATTCAATTGAGAAAGCTGTGGTTCTTTATTTTCCGTATTTAAGTAAACGCCTGTTAGTTGAAGCTGGGCGTAAGGTGCCTAACGTCGCTCAGTGTTGGACCGCCGCTATACGGTACCTGCTTGGACATTTAGATTGTGATCAAATAATTGCAACACCATTCTCTTGCAATGTAAACTTAAACAGTCAAACACTATGGCTTGCGTTTTCCACGGAGAAGTCTGAGACAAACGGCGTGACGCAAGAAATTGGCACAATATCCACTACACTTTGGTTTCTGTTTCTACAACCTGTCCAATATTTTAATATCTCGTATTTATTCGAATAAAAAGCGCTAATACTACCCCGTGAATCTGAGTGTCATACATGTTTGACCGGTTTTACGCGAGGATCAGGTCAGCTGGACACTTCCTTGTGGTACAGCAAGAATGAGACGAGATCACATGATTGCCACATGATGAAAGGCATGACTGAATGTCTGAGAGACAGGTCTGTGCGTGAACTACGTTAATTCCAACGATCTAGTACTAGATCGCTTTCAGTTACTTGGGTATGTTTAGTTGTGAATGGCATACCACCTTCTATAGTGAATCTGTCCAGTGATTAGTAGGTCATTTCAATATTCATACTAGTCTTCAGTTTTACTTATAAATACATTACCTTAATGGTGATTTGATGTATACAATACAACCTCAAATATCATCTTGGTTATTGTGCATCTTTCACACCTGTCCTACAAGAGCAACCTTAAGTTCTTAGTCAAATGCAGAATTGACATTTGTCGTGTCAACACCAATGTGGGCATCCTACTGTGGGAATGCCACCAGCAAAGATGCACAGCCTTAATATTGTCTTGTTGCAGAGGGCATTACCGAAGGCCATATTGACTCATCCTCCAGCCATTAGTGGCAAGCCTCTTTGCTTTGCCCCTTATTATGGTAGTGGGGCTCCTCTCATTAAGACTGTGAAGTGAATACCCGGCTGTAGTAAATGGTACTGTGTGTAGTAAATGATACTGTGTGTACTGTCACGAGTTTTTTTACTTCTGCTTTTGTCAGGACATTATGCGTTGCCTTTGCAGTCAGAGCAGTGAGGGGAGAAAGCAGTTCTGTGGCTCGATATCGTGCGCTTGGGGGAAGACTGATAGCAGTACTATCACAATGAGAAATTGGGTGGGTTTTTGGGCTGGGATGGGGGGAGGGCTGTTGCTGTTAGCTACAGTACACACTTCATCTTGACCTATAGATGTGGCTCTGTGGCCTTTTGAGAAAACACTCTGTGGTGATCTTGAGGTAATGGGCCCACAGGATTTCATAACTCATTCTTTTTTTTTTTCTTTTCAATTTGTTAATTTGCTGATGCATTTCCCCGACAAGAAAAAGTATTGCAACCAATTTTGTTTAAGGAAGGTTGTATTTCATGTTGGCTAAACAAACCTAAATTGTGTGTAATGCCAATTGTGTTTGTGTTCACAACATCCTACATTTTGACTAAGGATGGATTCCAGGTAAGGTGTGTAAGATGTATCAAATATATCTTTGGGAGCATGAATAGGACTCTAAATGTTTCTGTAATATATATTTTTTTTTTTTAGTGCACATTTTGTAAAATCTAGTATTAGTTTGTTAGTGAATTGGTGCAGAAGCCGTCCTGTTCCATAATACATTTCTATATGAATATAGCAACATTTCAGGAGACACGAGACAGGCTACTTGTTATCCAAAGGTGTCAATAGTCAGACCAGGTGTGGTATGTAGTCTTAAAAAGTCTACCCCATTGATCTTTGTCCTTGTGCAATGGTTTTGTTACTCTTAACTTTATCATCGTCCTATTTATGTTCCTCAGTCTGCTGAGATGATATTGATACAACATAATGCAAGACTTATTTGGTCTCCTTTTAACCCCCCCTTCCCAAATCTCGCCTTTAAATGTTAGTTAATACTGCTTTCTTGTGTGTTCTTTAAGAGTGTAATAGATCAGCCCCCATGTTAAATATCCATAATTACTACACAGTGCATCTTTCAATCAGTCATTGTGGTTTCCATGGCGATGCACTGCAAAGTAGCAGACACTTCTCCTAATGGCCGCCAGCCATCCAATCGGATGCCGTCCTGCTCCAGCGTGAAGCGCGTGGAGCTTCTGGCTTAATGCCAGAGCCATGTAGAAGAGAGTTGCGCTAACGGAAGTTCCAATTTTTCACAGAGGTGCAAAACAGTTCCAGGAAGTGCTTGGTGGTCAATTTGAAGAGATACCATGTACATAAGTGCAGTTTTTGGTAATGTGTTGTCAATAAATCCATTGATTTGCAATATAATTTATTGGGTACTTTATAGTATGTGCGGCTAACATTAAGGAACTGTGTCCATGATCCGCCATTGCTGTGGAAAAAGCAGTCCGTTGGCGTGAACAGAGTTGACGCAACTTTCTTCTGCATCGCTCTGGATTTGTGGTAGCACACTGTCATAAACAGGAGGGGGGGGTGGTAGTAGTTGTAGTTTACCTAAAATAAATGGATAGAGAGATCACGGTTAAATGCCAGAGGTTGGGTCCCTGCGTCAGACCCTCCACGACCCTCACACTTAACCTGTAATCCTCGTTTGAGAGGGCCTTTGTTTTCTGGCATCTGTGTCCCTCCTCTCTCACGAACTCACCTTGTTTATTATATTGTAAAGCAGAGATTAGATCACATGGCCTCACAAGACCATCCTGATCCCGCGAGCGGCAATTTACCTTCACAGCAAGAATCAGTCTGGAAAGCCTAGAAATAATTTAGAATGTCAGAGTATGGTCACAAATAGATTTTTCAGATGGATTACAGGTGCAGTCGGGCACTGAAAACATGGTTATGGCCAGAGCCAGGACATAGGTGGATGTAAGCAGATGGAGTAGAGGTGGTGTCTGGATGGGTGTCGCCATATCTCCTCCTCTCTCGACATTCACTTCAAAAGAACCACTTCTTGACGTGAAGAAGGGCCGTGACGCGCGTGTGTGTTGCTCTGCAAAGATGCATAGGTCTCTTTTTATCCCAGTGTGAATGAAGGATTAGTTAAGATGTTATATTTTTGTTAAAACGCACTGCCTCAAGTTAAGGGGGTGGCATTATTAAATTGACTGACATTTGTTCTCAGGCAGGTGAGGGACATGCGCATTAGTTTTATGCTATATCGGGCATCATTACCACTGTTTAAAGGTCTTGTGTGATAATGAAAGCGGTTTTGAGAGATGGCTTGGGGGCAATAAATCATTCAACACAGGCCTGTATTGTCATAGCTGGCAAACACACACCAGGCTATACTACCATTGTACAGTATAACTGAACAGAGGCACGTTCCAGAAATGAAAGCGTGTGTCAAGCAACATTTTGCTGTCTTCCTGTAACTGGTTAGATGGCTGCACGTCTGTCTGCAAGTAGCCCAGATGCTGTGCACAGCGGAGCATGCACGTCAGAGGCCTAGCTAGCTTGCAGAACCAGGTCTCCTTTAACCGTATGCACTGTAAAACAACGTAAATACACAAGTTTCAAATTCCAGGCTGCGAGCGTTGCTTTGCGCTTGATTACCGTTAAAGAGGAAGCAGATATGAGCTTATTGGATGGGGAATTCTCCTCCAACACATTAGTACACTGATCACGTCGAGCTCCTTTATCGTTCTGTTGTCTCTCCAATGTCTCTTATTATATCTGAGTATGACGTTTGACCCTCGCTGTACATCTGTCTGTTGAAACGACCAACGTCCGAATCTGTCCAGTTGCTGTGGCTGATCAATGGTTGTGCTATCAGGTCTGCTCTTCCAACAGTGGGCTGTGATGGAGAGTCATTGTCCAGGGTGACGTCGCGTAGGTGGCACTATAGAGCAGCTCTGTACTCTGGTTCTGGTTCAGAAAGCCCGGGCAGCCCGGTTCCGTCCTGCCTCACGACATTGACTGCTTGACAGACCTATAATCACTTGTATTGGCGCCAGTTCTGGGTGAAGCGAACGTGCTCTCTGAGTGGCTGTGTGACACGTCAACAAAAACATAATGGCCGCCATATTGCACGGCGTTGTGGATTGTTACTTGGGGGGGTTTGATAGGTACGGGTGAGTAGCGCTCGTCAGCATCTCATTGGCCAGATCCCATGACGACGCTCCTCATGATTAAAGCTGCCAAGCAAGCCTTCAGCTGCGATCCCCGCTCTGTTGACTGTGAACTGGAGGCTGGCCGTCCAATCCCCCTCCCCCTCATCCGCCCTGCTCCCGTCCCACTTCCTATAAAAATCCCCGGATGGCGTATTAATTGTAATTTTTTATTTTTTTTTAGAGAGGAACTGAAAGTGTGCCATGATTTTTAAAATGTTTTCTCCCTCTACTGTTGGCCAACAACCTCGCATTCATTCCACTTCCTCATTCATGTATTTGCTTACCTGACGTTTTTTTAGTCTCTTGAGGCCGTTCTGACAGAATGAATCACGGTTATAACATGGGCATGGCTGGAGGGGTGCTTTGTTTTCTTTCCTTTTAAAATGGACACGAGCATCAAACGTCAAATGAATTTAATGCAGTTGCAGCTAGACGGGTAATCTGGTCCAAATAGAACCAGACTACTACGGAAGACGTGCTCCGGTGTGTGTGTGTGTGGGGGGGGTCTCCTTCACGCCTGTAATCGAGGTTGTTGATCTGGTGTGTGTGTGTGTGTGTGTGGTGGTGACGCTGCTACTGTCACTTTCACACAGCAGTGGTTTCAGCTCAGTTCCTCCACCCGGTTGCTGACTGCTACGCTGACTTCAAAGCACCGTAGAGAGCTTTTTGTTTTTCAGTGCCTCGATTTAAGAGATGGGTTTTATTTATTTTATTTTTTATTTTTTTTCAGTGCAGAAGCATTAATGTGTAATTGTGTAAAGGCAGCTTTATGTTCTTGCAGTGTTCATACTCGATACAAAGCAAAATGAGGAACATTTTTATTCAAATTTAATTGGGGGCAAACGCAGGTAACAACAGATTGCATTAAATCTTTCACTTAAAGTCCTATAGTCATTATTGTGTACATTATATTCCTGTAAATGTTAAATTCTACTGGAAGCTTATCTCTCTCTCTCTGTCTCTGTCTCTGTCTCTCTCTCTGTCTCTGTATATATGTATGTGTATACACACACCCACCCCCTGGGGAGTAGAGGGAAAGGCTCAACTCTTCTGTGTTTGAATCGATGTCTGATACTGTGTTGGGGGGGTGGGTAATATTTCACATGTGGAAAATGTTTTAATTGAATTCTACTGGAAGCTAACCTCTGGGTCGTCGGGGGGGGGGGGGGGGGGGGGGGGGG
>JAODUK010031646.1:0-5000 GCA_027564635.1 Typhlichthys eigenmanni
ATATATACACATATATATATACACACATATATATACATATATATATATAAATATAAATAAATAAATATATATATTTGTTATGTCTTTAACCTATCAGAATTCCCACACTTCTAGAGTGCTTTGAGACCTGTGCAAGGCTGTTCTGTTTAACCTTGACCTTGGCATACTTTCCACATCTGCAGAATGCTGAGGTCCGCGCGGATTGTCGCGCACCTTCAAAAATCTGTCCAGACTGAGCATGTGCGACAGCCTGAAGCCCACTACTAAGCACACTAATGAGTGTTCTAGGCGTATAAAATGTTTTTTTTCCAGCAAATATCTTAGTTACATCAATATTGCTCATGGGAAACAATATGTGCACATAAAAATCGTAGCTATAAACATTGCTAATTTCAAAGCATTTTTTTTGTATACAGAAATAGCTGACGCATCAGCATGAAGTGTGCTTACAGCTCGAGCACTCGTTGTTGAGCGGTAGTATGCCAAGGCCTTTAGTGTGTATTTATGTCATACTATATACCTTTAAAAACTATGGTTCTTGTGATTCTGTTTTAATACAAAAGTTAGAGTAACCCTAACCCTAACCCAGGCAGATAAAAAAAACAAATGTTTTATGTGTTAAGACTTCTATTACTCAATGCAGTAGCACTTAAAGTAATTATCACAGTGTCAGTGAATGTCAAAACCATGCATTTACTCTAAATGGTTCAAGAATTTACTCTGGGTATGGCTTTAAGGCGTTTTAGGCTAAATATTACAAGAGCTGTAACAGGCTTTAACTTTCTGCGCAGCAAGGCTAAATCCTTTGTTTTTGAAAAACTACTGAAGCTAGTCAGGGACAACAAGATGGGGTTAGCGCACTGACCATAACGCTGATGAAGAGTTCCTTATCATTGAGGCTTTTGTCCTTCAAACACCCTGATTGGCTGAGGTAGTGAAAAGCTTCTGGAGGATCGTCCAGGAAGTACGATTCTGAGTGAAGAAATACATGATGTTGCTTTAAACGTATCTCTACTGCACATGGTATTTGTGACATTTTGAAGTGATATTAATAGTATGAAAAATATATACATTTACAAATACTCCCTCAGATGCTATTTTTGCTGTGTTTGTTCACTTCCTGTAAGCATTCAACAATATCTGGCTTTGGCACCAAGCACAATGTGTCATATGATGCAACAATTAGGTGTCAGGTTGGTCAAGTTGTTGTTTTTTTCTTTCTCTAAACCAAAACCTGACCTTTGAGTTCCTTTAGTCTAGCAAATGGTGCTAAAGAACGCCATGACTCAGCAACATGCTAACTATTCAAGAATGTTCACAGTGTTGCTGCCACCTTTATGCTCCTTCTTGGCTCCCGCCAGCAACGCGTAGAAGATGTGGTAGTTTCTCTCTCCAGGGTTCTGTCGCACCACACGGTTCTGCAAGCACACCGGTGGCACTCACAAGTCACTCACTACAGTGTTTTGAAAACGATGCGTACATAAACAATAATGGCCTCCTAAATATTTTAGTATGGAGTACAGAAGATCTGCTCACCTTTTCCAGTAAATCTGAATTGGAAAAGGTCAAGGTAAACATTTGAGTTAACTTCTAGATAAGTCAATTCATAGCCAATTCATAAAAGGATGGATTTGAAGTTTATTGTTAGGTAAGCTACATACATACATTGCACCAACCATAAGACAATTTATTTTGAGAGAAATATTACACAGTACCTAATGCCCAGGGGAGTATATGCCCAAGACATGTCACTCAAACACCTGTGTAATGTGCATGAGGACTTTAATCCGCTTGTCTATTAACAGAGGTCTGATTATAAACCTCAGTAAATATGTCAGAACCATGATGAAATGATCTGTGACATTCCCATGCTTATTATAACGAAAGAACCAATCATAAAGAAGTAAAGGTGCAGTTGTCCCGCCCCCTCCCAGGTGCAATTAAGACAGACAGGGAGTCTGTTATCGATGGAGCAGGCCAGTAGAGGCACATGAATAACTAATAGCACAGACATCCATTTGAACAAAAGAGGGATACAGTCGATGACACAGCCTCCCTGGATGTTGCCGCTCTCCGAGAAGTGAAGCTGGATAAATTTCCCAAAGCGGCTGGAGTTGTTGTTGTACACGGTCTTGGCGTTCCCGAACGCTTCCATGATGGGGCTGTAGACAGAGAGAGAGAGGGAGAGAGAGAGAGAGATGGAGAGAGAGGAAGGCGGGTGTTCCAGTGAGTCCCATGGTGCACGTGCACGTGTGTGTGCTGCAGTGCATGAGAGCTGAGGTGGGTTCAGAATTGGCGAACATAACAAACGTTTGCAAACATATTTAAACAGTTTTCCGTTTGTTTTGTGTTCGCCGGGAACAGAAGCCAACGGTTTGAGGAGGTAGTTCTAGGCGAACACATGTTGAAACTGGATGAAGAGTGCCGGTTTACATCTAATATTTTAGGCATGTTTTCACGAATCGTTCAAAATTC
Source organism: Typhlichthys eigenmanni (assembly GCA_027564635.1). NCBI lineage: Eukaryota > Metazoa > Chordata > Actinopteri > Percopsiformes > Amblyopsidae > Typhlichthys > Typhlichthys eigenmanni. Next base: position 2,476 of record JAODUK010031646.1, read on the forward strand.
AAGTTCAAAGCAAACATGTTCGCCACTGTTTGCCAATTCTGAATGCACCTCAGGTGCGTGATGGTGCGGTCACCTGCTCTGCACGATGGCCTGCTCCACACGCGTGCTCCTCTCTGTGGGCGGGGTCCCTGCTGAGTTCTGGCTCATCACAGACAGGAACTGGAGCAGTAGCTTGGTGCTCTCTGTCTTTCCTGCCCCGGACTCACCACTGGCACGCACACACACACACACACACACACACACACACACACACGCACGCACGCACGCACACACGCAGGCACGCACACGCACGCACGCGCACACACACACGCACACACACTCTGTGACTTTATCCGACCTTCTCCGCTGTCCGATTTGTTGCATTGTTTAATAGATATTGAACTCTGGTTTAGAGACATTGCCTTAGCCCGGGGTTTCAGCCAATCAGATTACAGTGAGAGAGGTTTAATTATTGCCAGCCTGAGTATAGATCTGACTCTGTTATTAGCCTATTCTTGGTCTTTAGAGGCATTGGCTGACCTACCTCTTCTATTCAGACTTAAAGGTATAGTTAGTGATTGTATAAGCTAATACACATTTAGTCAAATTGACCAAATAATTCCTCATGGTCCGCTACAGTAGCTTATCGTTCTGTCTGTGTTTCAGGTTCTTCTACACAGCCATGTGTAAATTGGAACATAAACAAAGTTGTGCAGACCGCATATAACAACAATATCCTAGTCTTCACAATGTGTTTCCAATGTGTGGATGCGGAGCGTCCGAGAAAGCAGCCTATGGCATTGAACGGAGCAGTGTTTATGTTTTGATCGAGTTCAAATATCAACAAGCTTTCTTTGGCTATACCTGACGATATCTTTAGCTAGGCACATAGGCAACAGGCATGGTACACAGTATACAGCTTATTTATCTCCATAAACAATATACAATAACCTCCGGAGATCAATTGAATTGAATTGAACATGAGAGATGCAATCCCCATGTCATTCACCATTTCTGCTCAGCACGGCGCTAGGGGCAAGATTTATGATGTCACAAAACTGACTCTCCTATTCAGGGATTAATACTTTCTTCCTTGCTTGCTCGTGGTGCAGCATCTAGTGGTCTTTTCTACCACTAATAAGCATTTACGCTCCACTGTGGTCTGGTGTTCAAGATGTGAAAGCTTTAAGATGTTGGTATTAATGGCAATTTGTGAGATTTCAACATATTTCTTCAAACGTTTCTTATTTAAAAAAAACAAATTAGATTTATAAACCACATATAATCAACAGCTAGATAGCTTAATCAAAACAAGTCTTCCCTTGAAATTAACCTTTTCAAGTTTATTGAACGGAACAAAATGCTAAATGTAAAACAGTTTAACTTAATCGTCTACAGCATCATAATCAGCCACTACCCAATCCCAACTAATCCCTTGGCTGAGAAAAGCCACTGATTGCTGGAAAAGAAAAAAGCTCTTATTGGTGAATGCAAATGAATGGACACTAATGACAGCAAAGCCAAATAGCAATGGCTCCACAAACCACATTTTCTTCATCATCTAGCCAAATTTAATATATGTCGCAGGACGCAGACATGCGCACTTTGACTGCGCTAAGCATATCAAACATATTTCCAGCGAATCTCTTACACTCACCAATTTTGCTCACGGGAAACAACGTGTGCACATATCAATCGTAGTTATAAATATAGCAAATTCAAAAGCATGTTTTCTGTATACAGAAATAACCAATGCATCTGCGTGAAGTATACTTTGAACAGCCCGAGTGCTCGTCTGCGCCAGCGTTACGCGAGGCCGTGCATTTGGAATCATAACCGGATCTTTAGCGTGTCTCGCCCAGCATGTCTATACGCCGGTGAACCGGGTTCACGTCCCGTGTCGGGACGGACCTGTTACACAGTCACCCAAAGAGCTATTTTAGTGTGGACTCACCTAATAAGGATACACTGGCTGTCGTGGCGCTTCCAGATGCAGCGGTAACACTCGTTGGCGATGGCAAAGATGTGTGGCGGGAGCTCTCCCAGGTGATGCTTAGAGTACAGGTCTACTCTGTCTGGATCGTACAGACCTGGGATCTGCTTATAGGGGTTCACGGCCGCCAGGATACTGCCAATGTTGGTCTGAAGACAGATGAAGGGGTGAGGTGTGAATATTAGTCATTTTCTGTCTGTCTGTCTGTCTGTCTTTCTTTCTATCTTTCTTTGTCTCTGCATTAAATAGCTTGTACGTGTTTCTACGCAGGCATACTGTAAATATAAGAAATACAAAAGAGGCAGCGGTAAATAAGGCTCTGTAGCCTTGCTACGCCAGGTCTCTGGTTCATTCCACAACCCTCTCACGGTAGGCTAAGCGTCAATGTTTTGCCACGTCAGGTTCACTCTCCAGTCAGTGTCATGTGACCAGTGACACTCCAATCGGGAGTTGTTCCCCGGGCACCGTACAGCGGCTGCCCACTGCTCCCTTGAGAGATGTGTTAAATGCAGAGGATGTCATTTCACAACATGTATGTGTATGTGACAATAAA
>JAODUK010031646.1:10000-22711 GCA_027564635.1 Typhlichthys eigenmanni
GAATTTGTTTGATACTAGATGTGTATCGCGTGAGACCTGGAGAATAGTTCGGTCTTCTATCCGCTGTTGCTAATGTAGGTCACTGTGCCCACAGCACTCTCTCTCTCTCACCCCCTCTCCTTTAACTAGCGTGAAGTCAGATGGAGACGCTGTATCTCCTGGCTCGGCTCTTGAATCATGCAAGCAGCTTCAAACATAAGAGAGCTTTGCAGAAAGATCACAGCTAATGGGAGGTCTGTGCATGTGTGTATGTGTGTGTGTGTGTGCGTGTGTGTGTGTGTGTGTGTGTGCGTGTGCGTGTGCGTGCACATTTATAGGCATGTGTGGGTGGAAGTATGTGAACTGCAAACGCTCCAAAAAGAGTGAGTTGGTGCATGCGTTTGTGAAACAATCCATCAATCTCTCTATGTAAGATGGTTGGTGGTTAGGGTGGTCAACTCCCAACCTAAGTGTAAATATCCTTGAGCAAGATACCTAACCACTACCTTAATAATTAATGCATAATGAGTTAGTGTACCCTCTGTAAGTAGCTTAGGATAAAAGCCTTTTCTAAATAGCAAACTGTAAACCACCTGGTCTGGTCTGTGTTCTAACCTGACCTCGAAATTCATAAATCTGGACTGACCGGGATGATATTCTTCAAAGTTGTCTAACCTACAAATCAATATAATAATATTATATTGTTAACTCAGCATCATATTAATCTGATACGCCAAATGGTTAATTTCCATTGAAACTGTTTGGGCAGGCGCTTTCAAAACAACCTTGGCAGGTATTTGGATGAACCTGTTAAAGGTAAAGTCAGACATGGCAAGCTAATTGTAAGCTAATACACTTTTTGTCAATTTCACTGTTGAAAACCAGCCAGGTTCTGGTTTATTTTAAACTTAAATTTTGTCAATATTAACACCAGCAATATGATTTGATGATAAGTGTGACGTCATTTCTGGATTGTAACCAATAATCTTCGACTATCCTTGCCACTCCCACCAGTCAATCAAGTCATAGGCATATTTAAATAAAAGTACATCCTTAAGAAAAACAGAATGTGCTGCTCCAAGGGAGAAACAAATGTCCATGATTGTAAATAGATGGAATTATATTGGACCTTATTCTGTCTAGTCAATGTCTGGTTATGACACATCATTAAAGGTAATTAAACACCGGCCCAATCTAATCTAAGGTAGTTAGTTATTGCATTTGCAGATATGTATTGAGATATAGATACAAGATACTGTAAGAAGAAAGAAATGTGGTCATTGATGGAAATATCAAGTGTGGAATGGCGCTATGATGTAGCATCTGCAACCTAATAACCTGGGTCAGGGTGTTTAGCTTACAGAGATAGAGAGGCAGGGGGGGGGATACTTTAAATACAGGGTGAGAAAAGAACAAACAGCTAATTCTGTGCCAGTGGCATATTTGTCTTTGCTAACATTAATGTTGGCAGGCAGCCAGCCTGTAGGTTATATTTAGGAGAACGGTTTATGGACGGGCACAATGAAGCGCTGAGGTAGATGTTGACATTTTGAAATTCACACCTGAGAAATTCCAACCACTCCTTTTACACCCATTACTCTCTACCCTCCAACCCAGTGTTTCTAAATCAAATATTCACCAGCTCCTGTGGCGCTAACATTTAGACACTGGTAATGATGAGGGGAGGGAGGATACAGCTGGATGGAGGTTGGGGATGACACAGCGTAAACAACACTGTATTTACTCTGTGTCATCCCCAACCTCCATCCAGTCCCATGTTAGACACCTTCTATCCATTCTGGAAGGTTGTCTTGTTGCACTGTAGTTGTACTATAGATGTGTATTGTAGTTGTACTGTAGTTCTACTGTAGATGTGTACTGTAGTTCTACTATAGATGTGTATTGTAGTTGTACTGTAGTTGTACTGTAGATGTGTACTGTAGTTCTACTGTAGATGTGCACTGTAGTTCTACTATAGATGTGTATTGTAGTTGTACTGTAGTTGTACTGTAGCTGTGTACTGTAGTTGTACTATAGATGTGTACTGCCGTGACAGCGAGAACATGAATTGACCATTTGACATTGGTGGAGTGAAGGTCCGTTTACATCTGTGTGTGTGTGTGTGTGTGCGTGCGTGTGCGTGTGTGTGTGTGTGTGTGTGTGTGTCTGTGTTTGTGTGAGTCAAAGTGCTTTGGGGTAATTAAAAGAAGATTCAGGGTCTTGTGTCATCTATTATTAGCACCATCTAAACACTGCCTGCCAACTTGAGTGCATGAGAGTGTGTGTGTGTGTCTGTAACCGCACATTAAATCCAGAGCATGCGTGTACGATTCTGTGCGTATGTGTTTGTGTATGTGATTGGTAATCTGTATTATAACTGGGACTTACATGCACACACAGACACGCACGCACACACATGCCCAAACACACACAACATGAGATTTAATCATTCGTTTTGGCAAGGGTTGTCGCACAGCAGGGTTGGGTTACAGTGATGTGTCCCTCTGACATCTGATTTTCCTAAATGAGTATGTGTTCTCCCATAATGCTCTCTGTTCTTCCTAGCTCTCTTCTGTGTGGAGGATGTGTGTCAGAGAGGGATTTTGCATATGCAAGATGGTGCAAATTGGCGCAGGAAAAGCAAAATGTCTTAAGTCAGGTTGTGTGTGTCATTTAATTTGCCCACTATTTCCTCTAATATAAAGACCTATTTATGCTCCTGCGTCAAAGCTCCGGCGTCACCTACGGATAGGGCATAACATACGCATTTTCCTGGGATTTCCTTGTTGTACGGGCAGCAAAAAGTGGTCTTTTATAAATACAGTTTTGTGTCAGCAGATTGTTTCCTATGATACATGTTGGTGTAAGAGATTCGCTGGAAATCAATATTTTTACATGCTTATTTCAAAATGTTTACAATCAATCTGTGTTCTAATTCAGGCGCATAAACAGACATGGCACAAAAAAGACATGGCACTTCCGCATTTTGCCGCTTGGCATCACTCACATGCGCAGTCAGACCAGCGCAGAAGTTGAAGCTAGCCGACGCCGTAGGCTAGACGTAAGCTCGACGCAGAAGCATCGCCGCAGGCCTTAAGTGTAATATCCAATTAGGTAAATGTAGTTGGTCGTCGTGCATGTCAATCAATTAATATGCAATCAATCAATTATATTACCATTGTCTTTACACAATGGCGCCCAATTTTTTTTTTTACCTTATTAAAGGGCTGTGCTAAGGGCATTTTTGAATAATTTGACAACTTTTGATGAGCTTGCTAATGTGGCTTGGGAAAGGGAAGTTTGGGGTCCCTTGCTGGACCTGTTGCCCCCGCGACCGGGAGAAGATGGATATATGGATGGACAACTTTTGGAAGAATTGGAACACATTTCAGGTAATTAAACATGTATTAAAATGAATCTAAATGTATTATAGTCTAATTTAGTTGTCTCATTAAATTGATTAATTAGGGTAGTTAATTAATTAAGGCAATGCACTAAGCTATATGAGGAGACGTGAAGAAGATCTGTGTGTGTGTGTGTGTGTGTCTGCGTGTGTGCGCGTGTGTGACGCGACTTTCTCTTCTACATGGCTCTGGAGTGTGTGTCTCCTACCTCCCCATAGTCAGTGGTGAGGACCAGGGTTCCATCTCCACAGGAGTTGACGGTGGAGGGGAGCAGTTGCTCCTTCTCTCTGACCCACACACGGGCCCCCTGGAACACACACACACACACACTTAATCATTCTCGAGAATGTTTGCTAACTTTGAGCTCAAGCATCAAACATCGCAGTGCATTGAAGCAAACGTAATGCTGCGGATTTGTTGAGCCACCAGTGTTTGGCAAGTTACTCAGGAATTGTAATAGGTTACTAGTTACTTATTAAAAGTAATAATATTACTTTACTTATTATTATTATTATTATTATTATTGGGTATCTCAAGTCCTACTGATAGCAGCACTTTCAAAAGATATATTATTAAGCAAATTATTAGCCAAGATGCCTGCATATTCACACATTGAGGCCTGGGGTTTCACAATCAAATTTCGTATTTATTGTTCAGTTACGTTACATATTATCATTTAGTTGCACAAAACTAAACTATACTGTAGAATGCCAGGGTGGTTGCTATGACATCTGACCAAAACAGATGTTTCTAGAGCTAGTGTGCTGTGAATCACAATGCAGTTATGATGTTGACATTTAAACTCTTACCTAAAAAAATAGCTTAGAAACTGTGTGTGTGTGTGTGTGTGTGTGTGTGTGTGTGTGTGTGTGTAGGGTGGAGAGTGTCATAGGAAGTATGTTCTGTATCAAAACCTTACAAACAAAGGCCTCTTTTACAAAACTGTGACCTGTGACCTTAACCCCTGAAGTGTGGGAGTGGGGGTGAGAGGCACAGCATGTGCTGGCCAAAGCCTCAACTTGTGAATGGACAGGTTTTTTGTTTATACTTTATACATGGTATTTATATTCGCTACACAATAAAGGTTTAAACGTGTGTGTGTGTGCGTGCGTGTGTGCGTGCATGTGCGTGAGCGCGCCCGTGCGTGCGTGTGCATGTGCGTGCGTGTGCATACGTGCGCGCGTATGTGCGTGTGTGCATGTGTGTGCGTGAATGAACTAAGGAGCAGGGGTGGAAGACTCCATGTTTCAGCAGCAGATGGTTCTCTGCCCTTGGGCGGAGAGGAAGGTTACTGGGTCTTCTGTCACATCGCCCCTCAATGGAACCCCTCAATATAAAAGCTTTTATTGCCCATTTAGAGCATCAGCGGGCCAAACAGCCCAAAAAGACAACATCAGCATTTCGGTTTCCATCGGCACGCTTGCTGATTTGAAACATTCTGATTGGGTGAGATAAAGTCCAATCATATGAAAGCAAGTTTGATTGAAAATCATTAGCACCGCCTTCATGAAAAACACTTTTCAATTGAGTGGTTCCAAATGGGGCACAATGACATTGGAGCTCATAGATCAGGATGGTCTCACAAGGCTACCTTCTGCCTTTCTCAGACGCAAATGTGTGTCTGCTAGCAGTATTGCCCTCTCAGCATCTCTCTCCTCCACTACTCATCACAGCCTGCCACGTCACCCTCTCAGATGCCAGCACACCGAGCTTCTCTGATGACCAAACCTGGCCATGACCTGATGATGTTCCCAATGCACATAAACAGTGTTTTTCATGACAAAGATTTGCCTTATATGCATATCTAGTCCTTCATAGCTTGTCCTCTGTAATGTAGCCTATATCTGATTTAAACCTCACCTGGCCAAATGAAGGATAATACTGTACACACACAGGTTTCGGGTGAAAGTGTGTGCTTAAATGCCTCACAATATGCCCCCCCCCCCACACACACACACACACACACACACTAATTATGCTTCCTCTACCCAACCTTTCTGATCAACTCTCTCACTCTCCCGTTATTGGTCTGCATTCCCAGGTCGATGTGTGTCTAGAAGGGAGACAGAATGTTATAAATGACCTGCCAGGATAACAACCTCCAGCCATCGCCTCCCCCATTCATCCTGCTTGTTCTCCTCCCCCCCATCCCCCCCAACCCCCGCCCCCACCCCTTCCTCACCCCAGTCGACCAGACAGCGATGGCCGTGCATGACAACACACTCTTGTATGACGACATACTGCCCTTGGTTTCATTACATATAGTATGTGGTTCCAGTCAGTCCCACAGATTCTGCACTGTTAAAGGTATAGTCAGCTGTTGCAAGCTAATTGTAAGCTAATGCACACTTTTGTCAAATTCACCAAATATCTCCTGGTATTTTGCTATCTTGTCGTTCTCTGTGCGTGCTGAAAGAATAATCAGGTGCTTCTATGCAGCCCTGGCCCCGTAAATAGGAACATAAATAAAGTTGCGAACACCGCTCGCAACAACAAAGCCGATTGGGTTTGCAATGTGGCTTGTGTGGGGGAGGAGCTTCTGAAAGTGTTAGTTTTGATTTGAGCTCAAAGTAAGCAAGTTTTCTCGAAGAATGATTTTATTGAAACTAAAATAATCTATTTCATTAGAACACACAAGGGTCAAAGCCAAATACAGCCACACAAGTGTTTTGAGTTCATGTGACTAATTAGACATTGACTGACATCTCTATGCCAGGGCGAGACAACTTACACTGTAGGAGCCATGTATGTTTTCTTTAATATTTTGGCATTACGTTGGTGTGACGTCACGTAGGTGGACTGGAAATAATAACTGATTACTTATTCACCTGTTCACTGGCATGAGAGAGAGGGAGGCTGAGTTTTGGGTTGTCCCATTTTCTGTTGACCGATAATCACTGCTAATTACGGCTACCCACCGCTAATCACAGCTACCCACCCAACTGGATTACATTTTGTTTGATTATTGTGAAACGGACAATAAATATTTCAAACACATACCCGATGTGGACTGGATTATTGACAGTGCGTCGCGGATTCTGACTGTACCCATTCTTCAGCCTCTCAGGAGCTTCTACGAGCCGGAAGGCGCTACATACACCTTCGTCGTTGCGGCATACATCCACCCCTTTTCAACCTGAGAAAAGCTAACTCAAACTCTTACCTCTCTCAGTACCACACATTCCTTCCATGTATCTGGGAAAACCCAAACAGGATAGCAGCCATCATGGCCAGTGTACCCCTCCATACATCATCCTCACTACTTCACGGCCCCATACATACACACTCTACCTCAATGACCATATCATCCTTGTGCGTGACCCTTCACCCCTCACCCACCAGGAAGCAAAGGTGAGAATAAAACCTTCGCTTCCTGTGGCGAAGCAAAATTGCATCTTGCCTTCATCCAGAGCTCAACACAGGTGAATTTAAACCGCTGAAATCTCAGCCTCTAACCCTAACCAACAATACTAGAGATTTATCAAGGTGGAATCTAGGTTAAAATTTGCTACAACGATTTCCTAAATCAGTCCCGCTAACAGACCGGGATACCGGATAGCCAGTGATGCCCCGCCGGGTATCTAGCGTTCAAACGCATATACAATTGTGTGCTGATGATAATACCGGTACCAGTGTTGTCATCCCTGAGCCCAAGGTTTTGCGCAATAGCCAAGAATATGCATCTCAATCTACACCTGTAATCGCATTCTTGCAAGACCATTCTTACAAGGACACTTGGCAAGAACGTACCTCTCAAGAACACAAGTACGTACCTAGCGTTCTTGGAATTGAGAAACAGCCAAAGAAACAGGTCAGAAACATACATAGAACACAGGAAGTGACATATATGAACACAGGAAGTGACATACATGGAACACAGGAAGTGACGTACATGAACACAGGAAGTGACATACACGGAACACAGGAAGTGACATACATAAACACAGGAAGTGACATACATGGAACACAGGACGTGACATACATGAACACAGGAAGTGACAAGACAGGGACCACGGGATGGAGAAGAACATTACAACAATGTTCCTAATGAGAACTCCAAACTGCCCCATACACATTTTCCTGTGGCAAAACAACACCTGCTGATATTTGTGACCTACAGTCGCTCATACCAAAGACAGTTCCGTTTATTTAACATATGCATTTGACATAGGAAGGCGGCGGTCCATCGCCTGCCCAGTTTGTGTACGTGTGCCCGGCGCACCATAATTCCTCAAGGCTTTTGTCACGCATTAAGGAAAATACACAGTAAGTGGAGATACCACCAGCAGAAGGTTGTTACTAAAGCATTTATGAATTACTGTAAAACACCAAAATGCACTAAAAACGTCAATGTGTTCTAACTTTAGTTTGTGAATGCACAAACGCTGCTCAACTTTAGCCTGGAGCCCCATAAAACCATGTCAGTAATATTCCATTAAAGGTGATAATGAAATGAGGAAGGTGGTGCTATCATCAGAATATGTGTTGTTTGTGTGTGTGTGTGTGTGTGTTGTGTGTTTGTGTGTATATGTGTGTGTGTGAGCATGTGTGTGTGCCACCTGCCCAACAAGTATACATGACATATGTCACGGGGGATTAGGTTTAAATGATTTCCAGGATTTCAAATGTTATAAATATTATTTTGTCATTGATAGTTTTGATTAACTTAAAATAGGTCATAATCTAATGATGTTTCACATTCAGTAAGATGTAGATGTCCACATACAACATATTACCGGCTTCACCTTAACTCACTTCTACATTAAATTCTTTGGAATTTGTTGTCAACACATACACACGTGTGCACACACACACACACACACACACACACACACACACTGTTATTCTTATCTTAGACTAAGCCTTAGAGCATATGAGCATTTACTTATCCATTGTTATCCTGCTGTGGTGCTTTTTAGAGAGATCCTTTAGAGCCTTTTGACCGCTTCTAAACCTAAAAACAAACATATAAACTCCAGTAGATAAGAGGATGCTGTTAATGTAGACCCCAGCTAATGAGAATAAAATCTATGTGTGTACTTCCTTGTATTGTGTTTATGTGCGTGTGCAAATCATCTTGTAGTGTGTTCAAGCAGTGTGTTAATAATCACATTATCTCTCTCCTCGGATTAAACTACAGTCACACAAACACATACACATACCCCACCCCCACCGCACATACAACCACCACCACCCCCATTCTCGGAAACACCCTGGCAGGAATCCACTGTAATTGAGACAGGCACCATGGTAACAGCATCAGTGTTTTCATCATCATCCCACATGCATGCTACTGTATAGTTCAAGAGATGAGAATTGTGACATACATTATTCTGGTTGGGTTAATAAGAAGGTTATGGCTTCATTCTTACATTTCCCCCTTCCTTAAACAAATACGTCACACCACAACATTTGTTTTTCCAGTTAAATTTCAAAAGTAAAATAAAAGAAAAAAATATTTTATAACTACAGGGTTTTACATACTTGTGGGACAGATTATGTATGCTTCATGGACCGGGTTGGATGGAGGATTCTGGGAGATGTTGTTTTATTTGCAGCTACTGCAGTGTGCAGCAGCTTCACTGTGATGTGAGTGATTCCAGTGCCCTGCAAAAGTGCTGAATCTCACATCCACACACCCAGGACGAGCAAGAGAGAGAAAGAGAGAGAGAGAGGGAGAGAGAGAGAGAGAGAGAGAGAGAGAGAGAGAGTGAGAGAGGGAGAGATAGAAAGAGAAAGAAAGAGAGAGGGAGAGAGAGGGAGAGAGAGAGGGAGTGAGAGAGAGAGAGAGAGAGAGAGAGAGAGAGAGAGAGAGTACAGAGAGAGAGAGAGAGAGAGAGAGGAAAGCTGATGCAGCTTCTGAGCAGAACAAATGTGTCGGGAGCTGTTGAATGTAGGTCACACATCTCCATCGATGGATCCCTCTATTCTAGTGAACCAGCTTCATTCAGGCCAATGTAGCCTTTGTAATGTGGACCACCCTACGCACACAGAGCAGAGGCTGTGGGCTGGGATGGTTCAGGTTCATGTTCAGGTTACTCTATTTGTACCTGCAGTTAGATTTGGTTTGCAGTAGGGCTGTGTATTGGCAAAAATCTGCCGATACCATACGTATCACGATACAGGGGCCACAATACTTATCCAGAGATAATATTAGTAATATTGTATTGTAATATTGTATTTACACGCGTGTTGCTGACATGAGATAGTTAGGCATGCTGTTCCTTTTTTTTCGCTTCAAGGTTTGTTTTGTTATCAATCATAACGAACAATTGATGTCACATGAAAATAGGGGAGCAACATTGTTTACATGATTCTGACAATAATATTGTCCATCACAATTATTTCTGGGGCAATATATTGGCCAACAAAAACAGTTATGGTGACAGGCCTAGCTTTGACATTTGAACGCTTTGTGTAGTCCGCCTATCAGAGAGCGTTGGTCACATGCATGTGTTCAGCACTCAGCAGATACTGTATGGCACAATGGAATAGCTATAGTGCTGCAATGGGTCCAAAAGCATGACAAAGCCTCCCTGGGGAAGTATCTACAAATCGTGACGTCACGGCCCTGGGTATCGGATGTGCAAATGCATGCGGCACATATAACTCAATAATTCACTCCGTTTACACTTCTCATGTAGGCTTTCCAAGTCGCTTCCCTTTGCAGGCCTGGTGGGTTTATATGGTGGTCTGTTAATCAATGATTGAATCAATGTGTTACAGCGACAGCTGGGAAATGGACCAGAGTGCTGGAATAGCAGGTTGTTGTGAATTATGATGGGCAGGATAAATGAAGTTGTATATGATTATGAAGTGAGAGCTAACAAAATAGTGCTTGAAATTATTATTCAGTGTATGTTTTACACATTATACAATTATGCTATATGCAATTGTTTGTGTCACCAAAAAGTCTTTTTAAATGCGTGCCTCATGTACATACATCTACGCATCCGAGGTTATGGGCTTTAGTTTGTAAGGCCAAATCAACCAAAAATAAAATAAACCCAGACACAAACCACAATTGGTGGAAGTATAATGATATGCAATGGAATGTACCATCTTAGATGATCCCCCTCCCCCTCGTATGGCTGACTGCCATGTAAGAGCAGCTACATGACACACGAAGAGGGGTATGGTGGTATTGCTCTATATAACAAGCCGCATGCCATATATGCCACACCTCTCGTTTCCACTCCTCGCACCTCCATCGCATCTCACATGGCACAAAAGCTCTCCTGTAGACAGCCTATCGCTGTGGAACCCTCTTTTACCCTCTCCTCTGCTCTAGATGGCCTCCCTCCGACGCCAGAAACCGCTGGCCCGCATCCCACACCAGCCACGGGTCCTCTTCTCCCCGTCCGCCCATCTCACCTATGGGCACGGCGGTGGGGGCAGGGACGGTCGTGGGTGTAGCCCACCAGCATATAGCCTCGCTAAAGTCTCCTCGCAACACCATGAGCGATGCTACTAAAGCAGGTTGAGCTGGCTAAAGGGCCACCAGTGGCGATAACATCCGTCAATAGATGCCTGTAATCCGTTTGAAGGAACTGTAGGCTATACGGTGACCAAACATATTCGCACGACCGGCGAAACTAACACGCCTCTGACACGGTAGTGTCACAAAATATAAGTAGGCTATATTATTTAGGATATTCATTCATGTGGGTACGTTAGAATATGTAGGCTAAATTTTATTTTATCATGATCTCAGAAATGTAGGCTAACCTAAGCCTGCACCTGCCGTGTAACCTACTAGCAGATGTGCTGTGATCAGGCTGATGGGCAATTGCACTCGCATGAAAACTGACAAAATTGACGTGCCGCTGGCGAGCATCACGTCCGCACCATGCAGAAACTCGGTAATCTGACCGTTATTCGCCGTGCCTTACCTCTACAAAAAACGCCTCCATCCTGCCCCTTTACGCCCCCGGAACGGGCCCGGTGATCGCTCCGGTGATGGGTATGCAAATCTCCGCAACGAGGGTCTGAGTTCGACTGTCAGTGTCTGGGGAAGGTACCGGCCCTCGGGCACTGATGTTTTCCATTCAACGGTGTCGTTCTCCTCAATCCGCCGATTCGTCCAAAAGGCAGGAAGGACGCGACGGAGGACGCAGGGAAATCCAACAATCCCTTTACACGCCGGTATGCAACCGAAAGGGACCTAGTTTTCCCCGATGCTCCAAAGCCTGCGTTTCGATGAGCGGTGTGTGCGTGTGCGTGTGCGTGCAGGTGCGTGTGTGTGTATGTATGAATCAATGAATGTATGAATGTATGTAGTGCGTGGACCAGCTCGGGGGGGCTACCGCTCACCACGGCACTCACCAATGAGCGTATCAGCACAGCTAGCGAGATTCGTGGATTGACAGTGATACAGAGACGGCGATGCAAGGACATAGGTCTACTGACTGTACTTCCATGGGCGAGAGGGATTATTAAAGGGGCGCGCCAGTCACTTGATACGGCTGCACATAACGGTCTTAGAATCGCATTTTTTTAGGATACATAAAGTGATATCTTTAAAGGTGGAGTCAGCGATGCTGGAGAAAAACTTGTTGATATTTGAACTTGATCAAAACAAAAACGCCTCCTTCTTCAATGGTATAGGATGCCCCCTGAGAAGCTCCACCCCCCAAACTGCCAAGGCTGGGACAGTTTTGTGTGGTGCAGGCGCTCTGCACATTTAGTTGTTGTTACTTCTTAGTGTTCCCGTTTTTCAGAGGCGGGGCTGTGTCGAAACATCCGATTATTTTTTTTCAACTCGCATGTGATGGAAGTTCTTCCATCCGCCTTTGGGAATCAAACCCCAGAGAGCAGCCATGCCATCAAGACACTCTGAATGGGCCCTAGCATGCATTGCCAGAGCGTCTTTGAGGGGTCAGAGAGTGAGATTTAACTTACTACACAATTACTAGCTGGTCACCATTACACGCACAGACAGCTATAGCAGACTGTGAAGAGTTATTGTACATGTACAGTATATCCTCTTACTGGGGCAGGATGGTGTAGTGGTTGGGCTGTTGGGCTCCCAGCCTGAAGGTTGTGTGTTTGAACCATGGTGTTGACCTACCTGTAAGCATCCTTAAGCAAGATACCTAATCCACATGCCCCCGGTGGTTGGTTGCACCTTGCATGGCAGCAGTCATCATCGGTGTGTGAATATGAGGCAAAATACTGCACATATTGTGTAGTATTGTCTAGTAAGTTAAATCTCACTCTCCTTAGAGATAGGGTGAGAAGCTCAGCTATCTGTGAGGAACTCGGAGTAGAGCCGCTGCTCCTTTCCGTCGAAAGGAGCCAGTTGAGGTGGTACGGGCATCTAGTAAGG
>JAODUK010031657.1:0-22700 GCA_027564635.1 Typhlichthys eigenmanni
CTTCGCACCATATCGTTCAAACGAACGGTATGGTGCATGGACCGTACCGCAACGTCTGTACCGAACGGTTCAATACGTATACACGAACCGTTACACCCCTAATATATATATATATATATATATACACACATATATATATATACACATATACACATATATATACATATACTTACATATATACATACTGTATATATATATATATACATATATACAGTACATATATATACATATACATACATACATATATATACATACTGTACATACATACATACATACATACATACTTATATACTGTACATACATACATACATACATACATACATACAGTACATACATACACACACACACACACACACACACACACCTTATATTTACACACACACACAGAGATACATATATATATACATACACACATAATATATTTACTGTATATGCATATCAGTTTTAGGGAAGATGATAAATCAATTATCAAAAATGTGTTTTCCCAATGATTACTATACTTTATTACTTTTAGACGAGTACATTTACAGGCAAAATTGTTATGAGTCTGCAATGTTTATACTGTATATTTCAAGAAGGCCTTCAATACTACATTAAATGGCTGAGTTGTCAATTTGAAGATGTGCACAAAAGACAATAAAGTATGTCTCACTATTGGCATGTACCATGTACCACATAATGAACTCATATTATCTTGGCTTTGGCACATTTTCAACTGTAAAACATACTGGTAGTAATTTATACATCTATCAAAGCCATACATACAACCCAATTAATACACTAAATATGAGCTTAATGAAAGATGAAAATCAACACATTGCTATTGGAGGTTGTATGTGTTGTGTATCAAAGAAAAGAGCAGTTCAAGTGATTCATCATGATGGCTTGGCTGGAAAACAATCACAGTTTTAGGCTGCTCCTGTGGCAGCTTGCAGGCTGAGAGAGAAATTGTTTGTACCTGCAGGGCGGTGGATAGAGTATGCTGGCATGACAGGCAGCAAATACTGCAATGGAATATCAGCAGCCTTCACAAACCAAAGAAGCTGTTTTCAGGAACACAGCGATACATTTAGCTTGAAGGACTGTTTGTTGATTTAATCTATTTTAATTGATATTGAGAACTTTCTCTCCGTTTATTTCATGACATGCATTGCTGTAAAAGAACATTGTAATTGTAAAATGTCACAAATTGTGGTTGATTAAAACATTGAGCACTTGTAGGATAAACTAACCTTTTAAAAGATGCTGTGTTATTTAAAAATGAATGTCAGTGAGAAATGTGGATACAGTCTGGTTATTCATTCCCTGTAATTTGTATTCATCTGACACTGCTGCCTCCTCTGTCTCTCTAAGACAAATGAGACTTGAGACATGAGTTGAATAGAAACAAATAAATAAATACACAGTTTGTTCGATATACAAAGTTTCTAAAATACACTGTATGCGTAGATGTAACAGCAGAAATACGAGTGGGGAGGGAAGCTCTTTAATCACAAACTAGTCTGAAAAATACAAATGAGACTATATCCAAATGTAGTCGTGTCACCTAAACATCCGTAGAATACAGAGAGAAGAAATATACATCAGGAAGACAATGTAATATCTTCAAATTGCAGGACAGAACATAGTAAGTATACTGCTAACATCTAACACATTTAAGAGTTGTGTTCCTAATCTAACTATCAATCAATATTTTCAAATCTCATTTAAAAAAGTCAAACAACTGAGTCAACATTCAATTGACAAAACCAGTGCATGAATGTAACATTTGTTTCATTAGCAGTTTCAACTCAAACTTATTTGTGGCATACAGTATGTTGTTGGCCAGATTGGAAGGGACAGTATAATAACATCACACTGCAGTAAGACAATATACTGTATGCCAGGGCTATTCAATTCCAGTCCTGGAGGGCCGCTGCCCTGCATGTTTTATATGTCTCCCTGCTACAACAAACCTGATTCTAATGAATGGGTCATTAGAAGCCTGATAACAACCCAGTTATTAGAATCAGGTGTGTTGGAGCAGGGAGACATCTAAAACATGCAGGGCAGCGGCCCTCCAGGACTGGAATTGAATAGCCCTGCGTATGCCAAATGTTTTGGGATAGAAAAATAATGTCTGTTCGGTGATCAAGTTCACCAAAACACAATGTGTGGTAAATGTATCAAACTAGCATGTCATACGTTGGTTTGACCATAAAAACAAACTGCCAATCCTGGTCGATCTATGGCTACACAAGTGATTGAGTTTGCTGATGACATCACCACCGTAGTAGGTCCATCACAAACTGTGATGTGAAGGCCTCCAGAGGCGAGGCCTGTCATACTTGTGCCAGCAACCTCCTCTGCCTTACTTTCGGCTGGCTGGCAACATTACTTTCTGCTGTGGATGCTGCTCCACCCAGCAACAGCAAGGCTTTGCAGAGTGTGGTGACAACTGCACGCATCACTGAGCTGCCAATCATGCAAGACCTCCACATCCGGAAGTATACGAAGAAAGCACTAAAGTTTATTATCACAAACCGTTCACCCGGATACAATGTGGGAATAATACAGGAGAACGGTACAGAATAGTACAGGAGCTTACTCACCCAAACCAGCAGGTTTTAGAATCCTGCAAGCCATATGTCTGGAGATTCTAGTGCGCACTATGTCCAAGCATATCATTACCATGCATGGCTTATAGTTGTACTATGTGTTTGAGAGATAAATCTGAAATCAGGTTTCAGACGCAAGAAATTTCACATGTAGGAATATCTGATAAAAAAATTCAGTGTAAGAAAATAATCTTTCTTGTGTCAATATTGAAATGCTGTCAAACAAGCAAATTCAGTCCAGTTGAAGGATACTTTCAAGCATGCTTGAAAATGTTGGACATCTAAGATGGCTAAAGTCTAACATACACACCATTTCTAATAGTTATTGGAGCAGGACTATATGGTTCCAACAGGCTCCAACTGCCAGTTATTAAATCAACAACCTGAAATTAGGTCAAAAACTGCTAAAATTCTTCTATGCACCTGGATTTGCTAGGCTAAAAATTAAGTTTAGCTACTAATGGTTCGGTCACTGTAAAGAAACTCACTCACTCAGTGTAACCTTTCATTGTATATTATTGTGTACTGTAGTATAATAAAAAGTCAAATAAAACATACACACACACATATCATTTATAAACAAACACACACACACACACACACACACACACACACAAAAAAAAGTTATATTTCAGGACACTATTTAAAAGACATTTGAAACATTTCAAAGCACTCTTACAAGTTTGACTGCTCTGGCTACTGCTGTATTTGTGCTGTATACAAAATCTTAGATACACTGTAGAGTTATTTTAATATATAATATATATATATTATTATATTATTATATATTATTAACAGTGTTGGGCAGTAACTAGTTACACCCCAAAAGTTACAACAGCTCCAGCAGGCCATGAATGTTGACTTTTGAGGTAAATTACTGTTCCAAGAGCATTCAATTCTAAAATGAGCTGGCTACAGAGGTTGTCAGAAAGGGCGAGACAGGGTAGTGATTGATAAAGTAATATAGTAATGTAGCTAGTGATGTAACTAATTACTTTTAATACCCAGTAATAAGTAAAGTAAAGTAATATTACTTATTTTTAAGGAGTAATAGGTAACTAGTAACTTATTACAATTCCTGAACTTGCCCAACACTGATTATTAATATTATAATAATTAAATTATTAATAATAGATCATGTGCATTAAACCCATTGTGCTTTGAGAATTCTGTCCTGTTAAGGCTGCTAATAATTCTTAATGGTTCCACTATGATGTCATAGAACATATTGGATTGGAAGTATTTTTGAGACATATTTTTACCAGTGAGCTACAAGCAATTTTGAACAAGACTAAATGAATGTGAACAACATGTACAGACATTTGGTGATGTATTGCTTAGCACATTTATTGAGTGAGTAATCATGAGTTTGAAGAATGAACATCTTGCAACCAAGGGACCTACGGACCAGCTTCTCAGATCGCTGTGTAAAGGCATCATACTATGCTCCAAACACTCCAGTTACATGGTGCAGGACTGTGTCGGAGAAGGAACGTTTGGGAGAGTAATGAAGTGTATAGACACTTCCAATTACAAGATGGTTGCCATCAAGATTATCAAGGAGCATGCTAGTAATAGCCAAGAAACAAAGTATGAGGTAAAACAATATTTTACCATGCATTTGAATGCAATTTAGACAATTAGAAGAACAATAAGTAAAAAAACAATGAATGAAACAAACACCTTTCAGTGCAATAATTAATTTACTTTATTCTCAGATGGCCATGTTAACACAGCTGAAGGCTATTAACAGAGATGGCAATTTTGTAGATTACCAGGGTTCTTTCATCTATAAAAGTCATATATGCCTCAAGTTTGAGGCCCTGGACATCAGTCTTCAACAGCTCCTGCACCAGAGAATGCATTTGTCTCTAAAAGATGTGCGGCCAATTCTCCACCAGGTATGCTATCCTTTCTGTACTGATTAAAGGGTTCCTTTAACTTTACATACCCTTTGGTATAAGGTTTGCAGTTACATTTTGCTGCAGTATTGCTATATGATTTCTACCCTCAATGGATGATCAGATTTTTTATTTAATCAATCTACCTGGTACCTGTTGCCCCATGCAACAACCAGTGGTATTCAATGTATACTGTACAGGCATCAGTGTTCGGCCCAGATGTTTATGTTAAATCTATACTGAGTGGGCAGTGCTGAGTGCTTCAGAGAAGAAAGCGATACTTTTGGAAATGCTTGAAGATGGAACAATATAATTCTGACTGTTTTGCTTCACTAGAAGTTTTGGTTTGCATATTCCTGATTTCTGCTCAGTACTCCAAGTGACATACTGCAAGTGTACAGTAGCTGGGCACTGCAGCGTCATATAGTAGAATACACTGTTTATGTGTTTCAGTCCTAACAGATACCTAATATATATATATATATATATTTATATGCAAAAACATATAAGTTCATCTGACATCTTTTGTTTTTAAATTGGCAATATTTAAATAATTGGTTACATTTTCAGAATATATTCATTTAGCAAATGCATTTATCCAAAGTAACTTAAAATAATAAGTGCATTATTCAATAGCTGAATAAATCATAGGTTGTCGATTATCAACAGCAAACAACATTTTATGTACTTATGTAAGCAGCAAGTCATCAAAGTTAACTTAGCTACTGTATATTACAACATAACATTAACACATTACTGAATTCTCAAAGTAATAACGACAGAAACACCAGCAAAGTCATAACCTTTTTTTAAACGTATCTAACTGAGTGGGTAAGAGGACTGTCTTACAGTATGTTGACAAAACAACCATGTTCCCATCATGGATAATAAAGTTATGTCGTATCTCTTTTCAGTTGGTAACAGGTCTGAAATATCTGAAGATGCTGGGAATCGCACATGCTGACCTCAAACCAGCAAACATAATGTTGGTGGACCAACAAACACGGCCAATGGCAGTAAAGATGATCGATTTTGGCTTAGCCCATCAAGTCAACAGCGAGGAGTTACACACCTACATTCAGACCAGGTGGTATCGGTGAGGTCAAAAAATTGATTATGCAAAATCAGTGCACCTGAAAATGGGGATAACGACTACTACATTTTATAGCATCAATTTAAACTGTTGATTAAAAGCTATTCGAAACTGAATTAAAAGTATCTGTACTTTTCCTCTAACTTGTACTTAGCAGAGAGCTATGAATCACTCAATATTGAGGGTTCATTCTTCAGAAAGGTTGAGAACTAACAGCGCTAGCATTGCAAATGTAAAAACCAAACATAATTTCCTCTGACTCTCTTTCCTAGAGCTCCAGAGATCCTGCTAGGTCTGCCATACACCCAGGCCATAGACATGTGGTCTCTGGGCTGCATTGCAGCAGAGATGTGCACTGGTCAGCCTCTCTACCCTGGCAACAGTAGCTACGACATGGTATGGTATGATAAGGCTTGATAGGGTACAGACCTGTCTCAAAAAGCATTTGTTTATTTTTAACATAAACAACAATGTACTGCAATCTTCATAATTTATCTAGTCAGTATTCTTCTCTATTCCTCTCAATTTAGTGTATGTTCTGTTCCCAGATACGTTACATAGTGGATACCCATGGCCTGCCTGCTGATCATCTCCTAGATGCTGGAGTAAATACCACCAGCTATTTTAAGAAGAAAGGCTTCCAGAAGGCACAATGGATTCTTAAGGTACGGTCTACCGCGGTCCTTTAGGCTGGCTTTACACGGTGACACTTTCACGCAACTTTAGTTGCTTGAAAATCAGTTGAACCCAAGTTGCAATTGAGTTGTATGGTGTGAAGCTCCCTGCAACACACTTGTCTGAAACTCAGTCGCAGCACTCTGAAACTAGTTGCATGCAATGGCCAATCAAAACGCTAATAATGTGATAGATGATTACATCAAAAACTTTCATGCTGTTTATTTTCAAACCATTTAAAATAACTTATTTAAAAAATAGCTGTAAATTAGTTCTATAATTCCAACTAAATAGTCTACTTTTTATATTACAACCTTTAGATACCTAAGAAGCCTTACAAACTTCTTGGCTGAACCTCCCCAAGGAGATTTCACAATGAATAGACCCTATAGCTACTATGCACAATATTGGTGTAATTGTGTTTATTTACTCATGTATTTATTTTATTCAGCAAGAAAACAATATGGCAGCAACTTTTTGTGAAATAAACTGTTGTACGAGAGCATTTATTTTTGAATTGCTTCCTGTAACTGTCAAATTTCATGTAAAAACATGCAACTAGTTCCGTGAAAGTTTCACCTAATAATTGCTTGGTGTTACTGTCAAGTTGCATTGAAATTATGTTTCATGCAACTTGCAGCCTGCAACTAGTTGCGTGAAAGTTTCACCATGTAAAGCCAGCCTAACATCTATGTAATGTCATTCAAAGCTGCTTAGGCATTTTTGTGTTAAAATATTACACCTTTTAGTTTTAAATGGTAATAGCAATGTAATAATGTAAATCAGAGAAGCAGTGCATAACATGAGACCTGTTGGATTTACAGATTCATGTGTCTTTATTGGATAGTGCCCAGAAATGTATGAGCACAGGAAGTAATGTGGTTTAAAGATTAGAAAAATTGTTACTATGGAAACAGACACTGCTCCTTACCTTTCTGCCTTACGCCGGGTGCCTACCAAATGTATCAAATATTTTGCATGCGTTTTCTTTCTGCAAGCACAGTCCGTATTTATCTGCATCTAACGGAAATATACAACGCAAGGCAAACTGGCCGAGTGGGGATGTGTGGCCAGAGTGCAATATATTAGCAATCTCTAAATAACTAGGCTCATCGTGGACTTTACTGTTTAACACAGACGTTGTTTGTATAATTAACAGATTTTATGTTTTATATGGTTTACCATTAACAAGACTACACACTACCACACTCTCATGAACCACTATATCCATGGTTTTCAGACAGTGAAAATATTGATTTTTTAAAATTCTTTTCCTCTTTAAATAGAAATAAATGTTCAACACAGACAATATTTGTATAACTAAGATATTCGCCGAAAGAAATAATACTTTTGTATGCTTTTAACACTTTAGAAAATGATATTAGCAGGGCTAACAGCTAGCTGACTGGGCATTTCAAAACTTTTCAAACGTCCGGCTGAATCTTGTATGTTGCCGTTTCGGCCAAAAATACAAGAGTTGAAACACAACGCAGACCAGTGCGACATTCTCAGCACATAGCTTCAGACTGCCCCATTGAGAATGAATGACTTCCGGCGCAACGCAATAGAAGGCATTTGGTGGGCACCTGGCATTAGACATTCCTATGTTTAATATGGTACAGCCTTAGTCTAAATCATCATTTACTACTGTATGTGCATTTTGACATTTTTGTTAATATTATTATATTATACCATTGTATTACAGTAAATGTCATGAATGCATTTCTTACTTTGGTAACCTAATACTTACTGCTAACAATATGTTCTCATTTAGACCACAGATAAGTTTGGAGCACTACCTTGGACTGTTAGGAAGGCTGAGAAGGCAGTGCGGTCTCTGGATGACATAATGAGGGTAGGTCACGACAACGCACAGTATGTAGCCCACTGCGGTAGCTGTGTAGCGGACGGGGATCTAAGGCTGTGTACTGTACTTCCAGTGCATTCCATATGATAACCATGAGAAGTACTACGCTGCGCAAGCTGTAGACCGCCACGTGTTTTTGGACCTGCTGAAGAAGATACTGCAGCTGGACGGTCACAGACGGATAACACCAGAGCAGGCCTTGCAGCATCCGTTCCTCACCATGAGCCACCAAGCATACAGCCAGAGTTCCTAGTATGTTACGCTCTGCCTTCAGTGGGCAGTGGGCGGCCTCCTGGTGTGGACAGAGTATGTCCATATGTTGGGTTAATGACAAATGCATATGAATATTCTAGCAGAGTTAATGCACTCCAATCACTGTGAAATCTATCTCAGTGTAAATTAAACTGTGTATAGTATAGATCACGCTACCATTTAGTTTGTAAAGTCATCCACCCATTGGACAATGCACACATGCCTGTAAAACGTTTTACTTTTCATGCTAAAGGCATTATATTGCTCGGGTGCATTGTGTGAATGTTTAGAGCTACCCATTTTCACTCAACCCTACCCCCCTCATAACCAACTAGGGGTGCACAATATTGACAAAATGTGATAGTGCGATATTTATAATGAAAATGGCAATATCAATATTATTTTAGATATTTTTAATAATTTAATAAGTAAAAACACAAAGGTAATGCGAAAATGCATCAAAAAATATTCATAACATAGCATCTCTCCACAAAATAAACATTATATTGCACTTCCTGCTAAATTTTCAATATGATATTGCGATAACGATACTGAATCGATATATTGTGCACCCCTATAACCAACATAACCTTTCAGTGTCAAGTCCTGCTTTCAAACAATGGATATCTGTCGGAAGCAGAGAGCGACCGCAACCGTGCCCCCTACCCTCCAACGCCATCGATCCCAGGCAACGATAGCCTCCTCCACAGTGTCCAGCCTGGCTCAACTGTCTGGACACCAGGTTGACCAGCACTCGTCGGCTAAACGCACCCGTTCCATCGCCTCTGGTCCCCACCAGACTCTGAGGACGAGGAGACATGGTGAGAATCCCGGGTGAACTGAACAAATGCCTCATACTGTGTGTTTCCGCAGTCCTCACTTATGATGAGCAATCAGTGCTATTCTAATAGGTGACTTGTTCTTTACAGAACCTTACTTCATCCAAAAAAGTGCAGCCTATCACAGACAGACTGTGGGCAAAGTTGACAGAATGCCCACACCGTATTACCCAGTGGCAGCATCCCAGTCTGTTGTGGCTAGCGTCGACAGCCGAGACACAACCCAGACGGACAACAAGGCCGCCAGTCTAGTTGGCCCCGTCCCTGCGGAAGACAAAGCTGATCCCACATCTACCACACGGGCAGGCCCCTTAAAGCTGGCTAGCTCATCCTCTGCACCGGAGAGTGTTCCAGCCCAACCTGCCACACCATTGCTGCAGGGTCAATCTGGGGCTCAATCATTTGGGCCCCTTGAGGATATACACAGGTAACTTCTTGTGCACATTCAACCTGCCCCCTTGAGGACACATTTTCACACAGCTCCACATTGCCAGTGTGCTCTGTCTGTCCATGGCCTGACTAAGTTTAGACTATTCTTTTTTCCATTGGGTATTTCAGTTTCCAGTCCAGCAAAAAGGAAAAGATTGGACCATGTGAAGACAACACTGACAAAGGCCTAGCTGTGAGGTAGAAACCAGATCCAATTCGGACGTGTTAGCAAAAAGTGCAGAGCCCATGCTTTAACCCCCGGCCCCATTATAACTGCATCCACTGTTACTCAGATAAATAGCAAAATTCACTGTGCCTTTCAGAGACCACGTGCAACCCAATGGGGTTGTTCACAAACAACAGCGCAAGAGGGACAAGAGTGACAGCAGGTATGTTTTGCATCGTATCATCTCACTTTACACACCGGTGATCAAAATGAACAACATAAAACACAACTGCACACACACACACACACACACACGCACACACACAAAATACATGATTTACACAACCTCTGATCTCAACAGGACATCCATGAATATGCCAGGCACAGAGTCAGAGAGGAAAAGGCACAAAGTTCAACCTTGTGAGGCTAAACAGAGGTACTGTACCATAGGTTAACCATTAGCTCCAACAAATTAATTCACTTCAGTGAAGTGAAACTAATTATATATAAAAGAAAAACCTACTACAGTATGTATACACACAGTATAGCACGCATTCGATATATAGTTTTATGCATTAACAAATGTTATAATAATTATTTGGATAGATTTTCTTGTACTTTATGGAACTTGTTCAACAACAAAGTTGAAACTAATAACTCAGTAATACACATAACAATAACAACCCCTTGTATGGCTGTATCTTCATGTGAGTGGTACTGTAGCAGGTCTGTGTTAAAGTTATTACACAATCCAATAATTATTAATAGGTCAATTTGATCTGACTTCATAATTTGATTGTATTGTTTATCATTGCTTTACTGATATTACTGACATATTACCAATATACTTAATTTACTTATTAGTCAACCTCCAAACCACTGGACTAGACTATCATTTATTGAACATAAGTTTATTGAACATTACTGTATTTTTTATAATTTCAGTGCACATTCTACAACTAGTGCTAAATCATCAAATCATACAGATGTTAAAAATAGAAAACAGAGGAAAAAGAGCTGCAAGGGGTTGAGCCTACATCAGAAAGTGATGGGTCTGATGAGAAATGGTAAGATGAGTTTAACTTTAAAGCATCCCATACAGTATGCCTCTGTAGTCTAAATGACGATGATGAACTTTGCTTTACAGAGCCTCATGCCATCGTCAGGAAGGTGGTCTGCCAATGCCTAAGAGTTAGCACACATGACAGGCCTTCGTAGACCTGCAAATGTCTCAGGTCCACAATGTAACTGTCACAAAACCACATTATGGCGTGGTATTTGTGACAGGTTAGTCAAACAGGTTGGACAGTAGGTGTCGTGCTGTGACTTGAGACAGGTTAGCATTAGATAGGTTCAAGTTAGACAGAGCTAGGTCAGATGAAGGCAGGCCGAGGATGTGTGACCTCTGCGTTAGCTCTTATGCCATCATCTGGAAGGCTGTATGCCATACCCATATTATGGGTGAACAAGACAGACCTTCATGCAGCTGGAACTCGCCCACGTCTACAATGTGGCTGTTGTGACACATTAGGACGTGGTGTTTAGGATTGCAAGACCAAAAACGATTAAAGTCATTTGAAAACATCTCTCCTTAGGATTCAGAAATTACTCACATATACTCAGTCAGACTGAATCATTTATTCCAAACTAAATAACATTTAGTTTAAATGAAGTACTTTTCATTTAGATAAATAGAGTCAATTTAGTGTTAATATAATTCCATATGGTGCATTTTACACTATGAGGTTAAAAGTTATCACATTTTGTCACGCCAACATCCCGTGGTGGGGCGGTGCCAGCCGCTCCCGCTCCGCGGAGTACTAATCACCGATGTGTGACAGGTGGCAGCCAGGGATTACCGCACCTGTTTCTGGTTGAGTGTTTGTTCTCCCCTTTATCAGTTGGTGTTTCTGTTTGAACTCTTGTGGGTTATTCTCTGTGTTTTGCCTAGCTCTGCACGTTATTGGGTATCATTTTGCTGTAAGGTTATTATTTTCTTTCTTGAGTGAACCCCAGTGTGGTGCCTTTGTTTTTTTATTATTTTTTTATTATTATTTTTTATTACATTTTGTGTCAGCCTGTTTGGCCGCATTACACATTTTCTGACTTATTTTTCTTCTGGTAAATTATATTCTCAACCAAGTAGTAACACCGCAAAGTTATTATATCTGTAGTAAAGAGTCTAACTCTTTACAGATATACATTTTAGAAATATATTTTATTATAAGTTTCTATAAAGAGTAAAACATTTATATGTTCAAAACACACCCAATTTCAAGTATAAACTATTGTATAATAAAAATAAATTAGTGTTAACACACAATTAAGGAGGTTTGAAGTTGATAACGAAAGGTGTGCATCTGTATGATGTGTAATAATAATAATACTTAACAATATTAATCATTACAATTATATGGCACGACTATTTGGGATACTGTACCCATGGTGCTTTACATGTCGTAGGGGACCTATAGTACCTCCATTACAGCCAGTGTAGTATGATGCGTGTACTGTAATAACAATACAAATAAGGGACCTGCCTTCACCACAAACAACCCTTGACAGCATCCAGCGTGTGCCAATACGCTCAATACGCTCATTAGCTATTCAGTGGGGAGGTAAGCAGAGGAAGACTTAGCTAATATGTATCTAAGGGACAATTTAAGACAACCGGGGTTACCTCCCACACACACAAACACACACACACACACAGGAAGAAAAGGAAAAAAAAGGAATATAGACTCAGTATACGAGATGCCATACAGTAGATCTAAAATCCATATATTCTGCTTCTGCTGTACATGTTGCCTACTATAAGCACGCTAATTCAGTTGTAACATAACATAGCAGGGAGAGGACTTTTCACACGGGAAGCGGCATCCTGAGTTGCGGAAGCGATGCGTCTCGTTTTGAGGTAACCATGAGAACAGAACAGTAAACAATCCATGTAGATGAACCAAAAGATAGATTTAACAATCTCTAAAAGAGCCTATTTTAAATGAGTTAAGACAAAATATGTTGTGAATATACAGTATACTGTATATAGAATGTAATTGGTGCACATCCTTTGTGCTCCTGCACGACGGCCCTGTACCTGTAACAAGGAGAGTACACACGTTTTTCACCTGCCATAGGCACCTCGTGGTGACTTTAGACCAGGTTTTTGCTTTACACAAGTTTAACACAAATTCATATTTTTATGTTAAAAGTACAAAAATAGTGTGGCTGATTTTAGATTATAGTATTGGTTTGACTGGAACGATGAATGTGAAAGTCACGGCAACTGAGTTATAATTAGAGTTATAAAGGATTTTATAACAGGACCTTTCAAACCAGATTATCTGAATAATGCACTATAGCCTAAGATTCAGGGCTTTAGCAGAAGACATCCCGGTTGCGCACCAGGAACATCACCTAGACTACACAAGCCAAACATCATGAGACAGAGACAGAGTTATGCAAAACGGCTTCCCTTTTTTAGGTTAAATGGATCGGTCGCCTATGGTATTAATAGGCTACTGCTGTTGGTTAATGGGGTTAAATACTGCGGGTGCAGTCTACACAATCGGACATGTGCAGGGCTCTGCCATATGCTCTCTCTTGACAGGTCATAGGCACAACATTACAACGAAAGAAAATAAATGAATGGCCCTCCCAAACTGTGATTTCAAACGGAACTAAGGATGCCCTGGCCAGAACTAAGGGGGCTGGGGCGTAATTCGAACACTGCCAGTACGTAAAGATGTGCAAATATGCATCCAACGTTCTCTGCGAGGAAATACAGACAGTAGACCTACGCCTACACAGGAGAAGAGTGCATTCCCTCCAAAACTTCTATTTAGTTTCTCTTCTTTCTTTCCTATTTCTGTCACACTGTACTGGTGGGAACATGCACAGACACGAGGTCATTATATGTCAGCTATGTATTCCCCATTCATGCATTTCATAATAAAAATCTTTATTCTTCATTTTCACATAAATAATTTTGACTTAAGGTTGCTGCATCAAAAAATAACAATACAATAAATACAATAACTAGGATGAAGGGCAGTGCATAGTGCGCTGCTGACAGTTTGGCACAAGCATTATACAAGCTGCTCATCAAATTAATGTTTTTTCATAAAATGACCTCCATGAAAATTACTTTAGTCAATTCTGTTTAATTATTCTTCTGATAAGTGACCCCTTGAACAGAGACAAACAAACTCAGTGATGCATGCACAAACACTCACACACTTTCCGTTTCATCCCTTTTATCACCAAATTGAATCACCAGGAAGATTAATATTCTGATTAATGAAGTATGCCTCGGTAAAGGTCTGGCTGTTTTACAGCAGCAATGCATTCTGGGGAAGTACTCTCCTCTCTGTGTAGCTAGTGCGCCTCTCCACTGCATGTTCCTATACTTCTCATAGCGATTTCAGAAGGCTATGTGACCTATGGCTGCTGTTGCTTACTGTCGCTTCAATAGAGGTAAGTCACTTTCGCATTATGGGATCTTATTTAGAAAAGAATACGTATGGTAGTTAACAGCTATAATAAAATTATTTATTGATCCCGTTTGAACTGTGACACAAAGTACCGTACACATATGATGTATGTCCATTTAAAAGAAAGTAAATTGAGAGTCGCAGTTTGTCATACATTTCTTGTATAAGACGTAAGTAAGTATAGGACTGTAAAAATACGTAATTAGTAAGACTACAAACCCATAAGTTGCATGAATGAAGTAATGACATTCTCGCAACACAACCCACAAGCCGAACAAAGCATTGTTTGGTGACATATGTTGTGCGAGAGAAAGCTGTAGTTCACAGAGCAGTTACACACAAAACTAAATAATACTTTAAAGTTTTGCAAACTGTAACATTCTTTACTTGAACAATTTTCTTTTAAATAGACGAACATCATATGTGTACTTCGTGACACAATTCAAACGGGATCCAAAAATAATGTAATTCTCGCCGCTCACTACCATACATATTTTTTCCAACCTAAGGTCCCATAATGCGACTTAAGCTCTTTATGGAATTACTGGGCGTAATTACTGTAGTCAGTGATGCTGGCCAATGGATAAAGTGCTCTGCTGTGTTTCCAGCCAAAGAGAAGTAAAGCAATGAGGAGAGGGAGGCTTCAAGGTCAAGGCTATGCACTATGCATTATTAAAAGATGTACTGTGTAAAGGAAGCCTAACATCACAAGGAAGACTAATACCACAAATTAATGTAATGTAAGCAATGGTCTGCAAATAACAAATAGAAACCACTTCAGAACTGTTATCTACATTAAAGGTATAACCAAAATCCCTAAACTAAGAAATGGGAGATTCCCACAGAATCTCTGTGGGAATTCATATGTTGCAAATAGACTAGGCTAGATTGTGTTATCAACAATTTTTTTTTTTTTTTAATATTCTATACATTCTTTTTCATGTTAGTATTGTCGTGGTAGTTGGCGGGGATATGATCTGACAGCTATCGACTTCTTCATAGTTTTTGTCGTTGCAAAATGGATGTGACGGTTGCTCGTAGTATTTGTCCCGACCATTCTCCGCTGCGATTGGACGGCCAGGGAAACAATGACAGTTATTACAAGAATAATTAGTTGAAGTAAATGGGATTTAATTTTTAATGATGTGGCATATCTGCACTGACTGCAATTACGAGTATCTAAGAGCAGGCTGGGATTGAGCAGCTTGCAAGAATAGCTAGGTTTAGCTCGGTGATGGAACTGTGAATAACCATTTGGCTGTCTGTTGAATGATGCAGAGCACTACCATGCTACCCCAAGTCTAGCACAAAGTAGTCTCAGCCTCCTCCCATATTTTAACATTTATTTTAATCAGTAACCGTTTAACATCTGACTTAGTCATGGAGTTATGTAGTTGGTCGTCGTACATGTCAATCGAAACACCTTGCTTGTCAAGTAGGCAGGTACGGACGCAGTTAGCCAGAGACTAAGCACAATGTTGCTTGTGAAGCTCGCAATTTATTACTCTTAAGCAAAACTTAAAAATTTGTTCTTCTCTGTATACAAAAGTATAGAACCTCACATACTGCAGGTTCAGGACTCATACTCCTGCACTACTGTATATGGTGGTGCCTGATTTGATGCCTGATCCACTGTTTATTAAAGCGTGATCATATGAAAGACCTACAGAACCCAAAAGCTTAACTGGATTTTCAGGCTCTGTTTTGTAAATGTCAAAACGCAGGCTGTCGATTCACCGAACCTGAAGGCTGTGCAGAATTGCATTTAGCATAGAAAACATCTGGAAACACAAAATAGATTTTGTTCTAATAGTCTTAAAAACACTGGCTCAGAGAATTGTTATCACTGGTTCATACAAATCGTATCTGTGACTCACAATTGGATATCACAATTGGATAGAACCAACAGGTGCAGACAAGCTTTATAATGTAACATGACATTGGAACATTTTCACTGGAAATGGAAAAACATAACATTTGGAAATATAAACAGACAGAAAAGCAGGTGATGTTTGTGTGACCAGATATGGACTCCTGGGTTCCCAGTGGCGGCTGGTCCTTTCAGAACACCTTTCAGAACAGGGGAATCACAGATACAACATGGCTGTTTCTATTGAATTAAATCACTGGTGGGCATTCATTTTACAGGGTGTCTATCCTGAAGTAACCTATTTGGCCTAGTTAACTGACTTCTCTAACTAATCTGTTAAAACACTCCGTTTGACCCCATTAAATTTTTAACATAAATTATTTTTGCTTCAAATTTAATGACTTTTCCTAATTGAATGGGGACAACTGGGTTAACATAAAATAAATATGACTATATGTTTTCAATGTTCTGTACACATTTTGAATGCATCTGTGTTCAATGGGGTGAATTTGACTTTGTTTTAGCTGTATATAAATGGTTATTGTTGATTCATGATCAACATTTTATACACATCTGTTTCTGTGGTTTTGGATGAAATTGAGGTCACTTTAACATGCAATTTTATGATCTTCAAAAATGTCCTTCTGCTTTTGCCCCCTAACTTACCATAACCATAGCCTCGTGAGACTGCCCTGATCTCGCAAGCTTCAATATCATTTTGCATTAGTATCAGTCTGGAACCCCTCAATGCAAAAGCGTTTGTCGCCCCTTCATAAAGTAACTGGGCCAATCAGCGGTTAGCTGAAGTGTTTACCAAGATGACATCATCGGGTACGTCATGCCTTTCAGTTTCCATTGGTGCTCTGACTGATTTTAGCCATACTAATTGGGTGAGATGAAGGTAGGTATTCCAATTGTATGTAAGGAAGTTTGACTGAAATTTATTAGCACCGCCTTTATGACAAACCCTTTATGAATTGAGGGTGCCAGACTGATTTCTTGAGTCGAAATATAATTGGAGCTTGGAGATGGTTCACGAGGCTATAGCCATACCTGTAGTAGTGCAAGCACCACTGCAGTTCACACGACATATGGGAGGGGAAAACAAATGCTTCAAAATGTTTGAAATTGTTGTTAATGGTTTTCTAGTAGGATCCGCCTACTTGACAGCAGTAGAGGTATTGATATATGATAGTAACATCTCAGTATATCTGTAGTGTGAGACTGTGAATCCCACCACATATTCTAGTACATAGTACAGACAGCTATGGTTTGTTGTTGCAGGTGAAAGAAATACAGACATGCCATACAAACATAGAAATACGATAGGCCTACAAAAAGATGGACTATAGTTATGTCTTTCTAAAACAACTACTGACCAAAATGGCCACCTCAGTAGCTCAGATTTTTTTTTTTTACAATATTGCACTGTATAATGCTACAGTGCCAACGGAAAGTTCACCCATACATTTGCTATCAGGTGTACGAGCATGGGAAAGAAGACACTAACTGTGTTGTGAAGCCCTGAAGAATTGTTTATGGATGCATAAAAACCTCTGTGAGCAGCACAATCATACAGCACACAAGCCCTGAAGGCCGATGGGATCGTTACTATTGAAGGTATGATTGCCCTCCACAAACTACACCTGGCCCAAAAACTGATGAGGAGGCATTTAGATTTACAATAAAGCTTCCCTTCCCTACTTACCTCCTCCAGAGCATACTGTTAGATATGAGATGATATGCCATCTGTTTTCCAATCTATTTAGTTCATTTGCACTCCCTGTAATTGCACAAATTGTGTGAAGCTCGTTGCAAGATCATGTGTGCTACTAAAATAACTCGAAATCCATAAGACATGACTCCTATATATTTTATCAACATTACTGTACATACTGTACTGTTCTACTGGCAGCCATATTTATCTTGATGTAAGGCATTAAAGCAACTATTCACAACATTCTCATACAGTAGTATCCATGTAATGGTTCGTTCCAGCACACTTCCCGGTTTTCCGTTTTACCCTGAACACATCCTGGTCTCCTTCCCTTCTTCTCCCTCCTTCCCTCTATGTACCCCTTCTGTTTAACCTGGTCTTTGTCGGTTATTGTTTGCTGTCCTGGTACGTGTTGCCTTGTTCCTTCATTAAAATCTATTGTTTTCCTGCCCCTTTTTACTCCCGTTACAATACACAATCCAGTCATACTCCCCCAATCAATAATGGTATAAAACGATCTTGATACATTGGAAAAGTTCCAGACAATGCAACACACATTATTGCATTAATAGATATTGCACAGACTGCTATTGTATTATTTTCATATTACCTGGCAGACGCAATCTTCCATACATGCTGTCATACTCTAGTACACATGTTGACAATTGCTATGCTCTCCAAATAGCTGCTGCACACTAAACCAGCTAAACCAATAGTTGTCCACAGCCTACAATAACCAATGACCGTCCGTGTTGAAAGAGCCCGTCTCTCTTCTTACAGACCACGCCAGTTGAAACTGATTGTGTTGAATAATGTATCAGATTCCAAAACTTGTGAAGATATCCCATTAATGTAACTTCACCATGATAGAGTTATCTTGAGTATTTTCATCCTGATCAATTATAAAATCATATATTGTCTCATCCCATGTCAAACCCTCTCTCTCTCGTCTATTAACAGATCCATGCTTAATGTAAAGGCTCCTGTACATATTTAAAATAATTACTTGTTTTATCATCTTGGGCACTATCTTACACCTGGCACAAAGCGGGAACACAAGTGTCTTTGCTAATTTGAGACCGACACAGTTGTCATTTTCCATTCCAGCGCGCACGTCCTCTAAATAGCAAATGCACTTGCACCCACTTGAGCGCCCGTGGGTGTGTTAGTCTAAACAACATGTGGTAGGGTCTAGCGTATACCTGGTGCCTTGCTATCTTGAGGCAGTGTAAAGTGATTGCATGATAGACCAGCAAAAACCTGGTCTAAAGTCAACGGAGCAGTGCAAAACAATATGGCCTGTGACATGTGCACAGCACGTGTACACTGCTTGTTCCACACAGGGACGTCAGTATAGTAGCAATCCACCCACGGTGCAAGCAACCTTGGATGTTTAAAGGGAATGTGAGGTGACGCTCGGATTGGTTTATTTTGTTATGCCCAAAACACACCCATTAATAATGACAAGTGCAAGTCCACGCCCTTAAATAAGTTGTGCTTTGTGCTCTGGACTGTGCGCTTAGATAATTAAAATAGGGCCCCTTGTGTTTATGGACCAAACTAGAATATCTTAAATGGTAAAGGGGCAGACATTCAGGCAGATACAGCAAGGATTTAAGACTTTGGATCAGCAACAGCCAGTATCTGGAATGCTAAAATGAACCCTATATGATTTAAGCGGCATTGATAAGACTAGGCAGGATTAGTGACATTAATCTTGACAGGCAGGATTAGCACGTTTACCAGTGAACTATTTATCAGCGCCACACACTGCATGCTTTTAATGCTAGCAGTGTCTTGATAATAGTAATAATATACAACTATTAGTCATTCTAATAATAATCATATTAATACACATTGTAATTATACAGTACTTACATAAATTGGTGTGAAGAACAATGGATAATCTGTATTATGAATATTGTCCAATGC
Organism: Typhlichthys eigenmanni; assembly: GCA_027564635.1. Taxonomy (NCBI): domain Eukaryota; kingdom Metazoa; phylum Chordata; class Actinopteri; order Percopsiformes; family Amblyopsidae; genus Typhlichthys; species Typhlichthys eigenmanni. Next base: position 19,829 of record JAODUK010031657.1, read on the forward strand.
TATGCTGTGGACATATCTGGCTATATCTCCAGACTGGTCTAGGAACGCCTCGGGATCCCCCAGTCAGAGCTTGCTAATGTGGCTCGGGATAGGGAAGTTTGGGGTCCCCTGTGGAGCTGCATTGCCCCCACGACCTGAATCCGGATAAGCGGGTGATGATGGATGGATGGATGGATATAGTGTGAACACATGCACGGGTGTTGCCAAGGATTTTGGGCCCAATGAAAAGGTAGCTAGTTAATAGTATTTTGTAGACTACTGTAGCATTACAATGGATAATAATTATATTGTGCAGGTACTGTAACAGATTATTTTAAGTCACAATACAACACAAACAAAATGTTGTGTCTGTAATAATATTACTACTAAAATAGTGTTTGTTCATCATTGAACAAAGTACATTATAAAATAATTAGTACTTTCAAGGACTCCCTACAATTATCTCAAGGCAAGGTTAAAAAGTAATTTAACTGACTGTCAACAGCAGCTGCTCACCGCTAATAAAGCCACCAATGAATATTGGGAGAGATAAAGTATGGGGACAAGGCTGCAGAGCCTGAATCCCCTGTACAATTTCTGCTGTAACAGCTGGTAAGAAATAAAGGTATTAATCTCTGGTTTACCATCCAACAACTATTCATCTGACGTTTTGACACAAAAGTGATTTTTCTTCAAATATAAAGACTAATAGATCATGTTTACATGTTAAATTACTGTATGTTTATAAGGTTATTTTTCAGAATCATCATAAATTAGCAGCTAGTGTTTTAAATTATCCATGTAACAAAAAATAAATTCTGAACTGTAAACTGCATGCAACATTGTTCTCAGTGTTAATTTAAGTCAATGAACATGTTTTTAGTGTTCAATAAGGGCACTTATACACCCTGTGTGGAATTTGTCTTTGATTAAGTTACATTTTTTCCAAGGTGTATTCACCCGCTAACTGTATCGCAGCAAAGCTGGAGCACTGGTGCGTTGTGCCCCAGGAATATGAAAGCTCCATTTGTTTTTCAAAACTATCCAAAATATATTAAGAGTTCCCATGCAGTAACATTTATTGGTATACAGTACAGATCTTTATGGAAGGATGCATGCCTAAACATGCATATAACTCAAAACACATTGTTTCATTTAGCTCGGTTATTTATTTTCCATGCTGTCTAACTTGTCAATGCCGATCTGTCGGTTTCCCAATAGTGTCATGAAAGGCAGACGCTGCCTAGAGTTTAACAATGGGAAGACTGCAATACTTTCTCCACTGTATGATGACAGTAAGATAATGGCTGTATTAACAGTTGCTTGTGAATGATGTCTTGACATCATTCTACAAAGCCTTTTTGCACATCACGTGTGACGGTTATGGCGCCATAGAATTGTTATAATCATCTATCACAACACTATCCATGAACTATGGAAGCACAGCATATTTAAAAAGCTCATTATGACTTCACAGACATGGATTAAGTCTAGTCCAAGAGTAAAATAAACATTCAATTAAAATGTTCTTAGTCTAAGACTAGGCTTAACCCATGTATGTGAAACTGTCCTAAAATGGTAATACTGTACATTGATAATTAGCAAAGAATCAATGTTAGGGAAATAGGCCTCAAGCAAGATGCCTAATTCATCCTTCATGTACTGCAATGCTATAAGGTGTGTAAATATACATTTGTGATTTAAAAGCTTATTCTTGCCTTACTTACAGTACAAGTACAGTAGCCTTATCCCCCCAGGCAGGATGTTCCAAAGTCTGGGAGCCCGCACAACAAATCCTTGTCTCAGCCTTGGTCTGGAGCCTAGAATATTTAATACAGTAGAGCTCTGCCTCAGGAGCTAATGCTACGCACAGTATTCATAGATTAACGAGGTAAAGGATCTTTAATATAGCTTGGAGCCAGACCTAAGCCTAATAGTGCTTTATAATTATTCAGCAAAATCAATTCTATAACTAATAGATTACCAGTGAGGCTACAACAGGGGAGATGTGAACAAATGTATTTGCAGTCAGCAGCCCAGCCGCAGCACATTGAACAAGCTGCAGTCCAAACAAGATTACATAACAAAAAACAGGCATTGCTCTTTTGAGCATTTCCATGGATATAAATGGTTTGGTATTGCAGATGATTATTCACTATAGAAAGCAGGACTGTACAACTCACTTTACTGGCACTGTGGCACATCAAAACCTCACACAGCTGAAGTAAGACGATTTACCAGTAGTGTCTGAACAGAACAGGGGGTGGGGTCAAGTGGATACACATATACAAGCTAATTTGTGCATCACTGCAACCTCCCTAGCCCTGCCAGACAGTCTTGGCTGGTTGAAGTGTGAATGCTGTACAGTACTTCTCCCGTGGGGTTGCTTCAATCAAAGAGGTCATGGTGACCTCCTTCAACCACGTCTCCGTGACCCTAAATGCATTTTAACAGTTCCATCTGATTAAGTCTTGACATATTTATTGTCAATGGGTGTTGTATCTAACAAGCCAACAGTTATGACATTGTCAGTGGCAACAAAGCACCAACGAGATTGGCAAAGAATCTGAATTTATATTGGAGATGTTGGCTACAGATGCTTCTGGGTACACATAAAGTGACATCTATTGTTTATTATGGCTCACAGCCTAGCTACGTCATGTATATCCTTCTGCATTATCATATATATTTGTACAAGGTGGTGTGATAAATAGAATAGGCCCAGTGAGTTACAGCTGCTGTATGGGACATCTTAATGTTAGCAGTAATTGGGGAGGACTTCTCCTAGTCACCAGAATACTGTGTAACACTATAATATAATAATAATAATAATAATAATAATAATAATAATAAACTTTATTTGTATAGCACCTTTCATACACAATGTGCAACT